>JARJLG010000227.1:0-154341 GCA_029448575.1 Mycena maculata | reverse complement strand
GCTTCCAGAGAACACTCCGGAGATTCCCGGAACAGAACCGGAGGTTCCGGAGGATACGCCAAGGGTCGTGGAAAGCCGGTATAGACCTGATGAAAACCCGAGCTCCATGGACCGATTGGACTGGAAGTACCCGGGACAAGGTACGGGGTCCATGGATTGGCAGAAAATACGTCGGAGGACGAAGTCGACTCCGAGGCATCACAAGGTGTGGCAGTGTTGTGACCAAGGTGACACTCCTCAACGCCCAGCGGAGAGTCCGCTAGCGATGGAAAGACAAGAGGAGTGGTGCCAGAGGAAGAATAAGACATAATTGCCAGCCAAGACGGTGAGTTTGATTATACTGTTATATACCGTGCCGGAATGGACCTAGAACGAGATGGAAGATGGGCCGGAGGTTCCGGAGGCTCCAGTTAGGACCGGAGGTACCGGAAGGCCCGGAAGAGGTCCAGTGCAGTATAAAGGAAGGATAGCAACACCACAGGGGGTTAAGGGTGAGCTAACGCCTTGACTGACGGATAACCGGAAGTCGAGGTACCGGAGGTGATAAGGAGGTATGAAGACGACTCAGATCAAGAGGAAGAACCAGGCAACGATTAACGTTAATAATCAAACTGAAGTACATGAAGTAAAGACGTAGTATTTAAATGGAATACCTAATTGTATTCCCAAATAGGAAGGAGAGTGGTTCATGACAATAAGACTTGTCATGAGGACTGATGATAAGTTGTAAGACAATTAAAAGGAAGATGAGAAGACGGATAAACGGGAAACGCTCAGTAAGCCTTCATTGCGTAAAAACCCGATGCTTCCGGAAGGTCCGGAGGCTCCGGGATATGACCGGAGCTCCGGAACCTACCGGAGCGACCGGAAGGTCGACGGGAGGCTCTGGGATGTTGCATGGATATAACAGTATGTCGGAGCGTCGGAGGGCCGGAGGGTCCGGAGCATATGCGAAGGAGAATCACAATACCACAGGGGGTCAAGGGTGAGTGACTACCCTAACCGGCAGGTATCCGATAGAGGAAGACAAGTCGGAGTACCAGAGGGAACCAGAGAGTACGGAGACGACTCAGTGCAAGGAAAGTGAGCCAAGCAACATCAATTATCAATCTGACGTACAGGACATATTAAAGACGTATTTATACTAAGGAGCTAATTGTTTTCCATATAAGGAAGGAGAGTGGTTCTTAACAATAAGAAAAGTCAGAAGGACTGATGAGAAGTCGTATGACAATAAGACGGATAGACGGAAAGGCGGATAAACAGGAAACGCTCAGTAATCCTTCATTGCGTAAAAACCCGATGATTCCGGATGGTTTGGAGGCTCTGGTAATATACCGGAGCCTCGGAACCTACCGGAGCTACCGGAAGGTCGACGAGAGGACTGGGGATGTTGCATGGATATAACAGTATCCCCCTCTTAGGTTCCTCTCCCATGAGGAACCCAAAAGGAATGAAGTTTGTCGAACAATGAGGAAGCGTGGGAAAATAAACAAGATCAAAAAGTCACGTGCTGTTGGTTTTGACTCAGACCTTTCTTTCTTCTCGACCACCACCATCTCCGGTCAAAAACACCAAAACACAATGTCTTCGAGCGGAAACAGCAACAGTGGGCGTGAGGGGTCCAGTGAGGAGAACCACAGCGACGCCGGCAACGGCAAGAAGTCCGGGAAGGGGAAGGCGCGCGCGACAACGATGGAACTGCGCGAAGAGGCCGCACAGCGGTTCTATGAGGAGCGGGAGGAGCGCCGGGTGCACCTTATTTCGGCGTATCAGGAACAGGCGGAGGAGGCTGCACAACATGCGGAAGTGGCGAATGAGGAGGCCGCTCGTGCCCTCCAGCTCATTCGAGACCTGGAGGCGCTCGACGCAGAGGCTCCGGAATTCGACGAGATGCCGGTGATAGAAACGTTGAAGTCGGTGTCGCCGGAGCGTGCGGAGGGGGGAGATGAGGTGGACGAGCTGAACAATGAGGACGACAGCGATGTCGAGCAGGAGGGAGAGGAAGGTGCGTCGCAGTGAAAACCGAAGGCTCTGGTACTAACGGTTTTGATTTTCGTAGCCTGCGATTCCTGCCGCAAGAGCGGGCAGGTCTGCGTGGTGGAGGTGGGGCGCACCGCTTGCCGCCGGTGCCGCGATAAGCACATCCAGTGCAGTCGTGCGCGGCCCCTCGGACCGCCTCGCGTCAACAAGCGGCGTGCGGCGCAGGAAGCTCGTCGCCAGGGGTCCGCACCGGTTGCGGGGCCCTCGTGGACGCGCCGGAACACCGGAATGGAGCGGGCTGACCGGAGCGACCGCGAGGTGCACGATCGCATGAGGAAAGAGCGGGAGCGGAGGGCGCGGAAGGCCGAGGGGAAGGAAAGCGTGCGCGGGAAGCTCTGGGAGCTCGAGGCCCACGTCAGGTACCTCGGGGAGCAAGTGGGGCGCACCATGTTGCGCTATAAGCTGGCATACTGTTATATCCATGCATTATCGGACCGGCCGGCCCGGCCGGCCCGGTCGGCAATTCCTGAGAAGGGTTTTCACGGTTGACTCATCGGGCCGACGGACTTACATTACACCGAGGCTTTATTGTCTCGTCCGTCTTCTTCTTCGGGCTTCTTTATACCAAGCCCGAGGTCCGTTATTGTTTAGCCTTAATAAGTCACCTTAGCATCTTATTGTTATACATTTCTTGCTTACCAATATCTCGCACGCTATTGTATTCCAGAGACAATAGCGTACTTAGTTTAAAAGCTAGTTAGTTATGTTTTGTACTTCAGTTTGATTATTGATTGTTTCTTCGCTATCTCGGCGTTGGTCGAGCCTCTGCCTTCATCCTCTATTCGGACTTCAACTCCGAACTCTGAACTCCGTGACTCCGGACTATAGTCTTGTGCGGAACTGCGGACCTGAATAGTCGCTCACTCTATTCTTTGTAGTGTTGCGAGAAACCGCGAACTCCGAGGTCGGACTTCCTTGGCCTTGGCCTGACTCGACATATAACAGTATAATCCAACTCACCTATTCGGTTCACCATGTCTGGATCATACTTCAATCCCAATCTCTTCACACCGGGCAATACCGCCCCTAACCCTTTAATTCCGACACACCAACACCGAGAACGTCGAGAATCCCGACTTTTTTCTAACATTCCTACTCTCGGTCAAACTCCGGTTCAACCACCTACTTTCGGCCAACCTTCAGAACAACCTCCATCTCCTATTGTCTTTCATCCCATACCTCGTCTTCGTTCGGCATCAGTTCCAAATACCGCGCCAGTTCTGCTTCTCCGTCAGGGTGCAACTCCGGTGACTCCATCCCCGATCGGAATCCCTCCGGCTCAGATGCGAGTGCCCTCCGTGGCCTCTATTCAGGAGGTAGATACCGAGGAGGCTCCAGCCCCGGAGCCCGAGGCAGAGAACCCCGAGCGCCCTCCGACTCGGAACACCGAAACCGAGGAACCTGTGGGAGGTGCCCCCGATGGGGGTGACGACGGGGATGATGATGGCCCTGGTGGGCCCGGAGGTGGTGGGCCTGTCCCTCGGCGTCGGCCTCGGACTCCGGACGACGCCGAGATCGGTGCTCGGATTTTCAGCGGACTCAACGATCTGACTACCGTCCTACAGTCGCTTTCGGGAGCTAATTCGGGTCCCGTTCGGAGTTCCCGATCCAATCTCCGAAACCCTGAGCCTTTCGACGGCTCGGACCCCTCCAAACTTCCTTTATTCCTCTCGCAATGCGGACTTCACTTCGCCGAGCGAGTTCAGGACTTCCCTTCGGACGACGACCACATCATCTTTGTCCTTTCATACTTGAAAGGGGCAGCGGCCGCTTGGTTCCAACCCGCTATGTTTGCCACGGACAGTACTGTCCCCGACTGGGACGGCAACTTTTCACTCTTCATTCAGGAGTTGATGTCGGTCTTCGGACCGCATGACCCTGTCGGAGATGCCGAAAGCAAACTCCGAACGCTTCGGATGAAACCTTCGGACCAGATCTCGACTTACATCGTCGAATTTAACACCCAGGCAGCCATGACTCGCTGGGGTGAAGCGGCACTTCGGTCCCAATTCTACGAAGGATTGCCTAGTCGGATCAAGAACCAGCTCGCGGTGCTTGATCCTCCGACAAATCTCGTCGGACTTCGGACTTTGGCACAGCGCATTGATCAGCGCTATTGGAAGCGGGAGTAGGAGAAGAAGCGTGAAGGCAACACCGACTCAACCCCGAACACCGCGTCTCGGTCAACGGGTCACGGTGGTGGCGGCGGTGGAAAGAAACCACAACAAACTCCGAAATCCACCAACAATCCTTCCTCGGCATCCGCCTCGTCGTCCGGAGCAGCCTCGGGGTCCGCAACCCCGAGAACTCCGAAGCCCTACGCTGACAAGTTAGGCAAGAACGGCAAGATCACGGACACCGAGCGCGCTCGGCGTTTGAAGGAAGGGTTGTGCATGTATTGTGGTGGAAAGGGGCATCAGGCTGCGGATTGTAAGAAGAGGACTACGCCTTCGCAGGGTCGGGCATCCACCGCGACCCCGAACTCCGAAGTCATTCCGACTGCCGAGTCAAAAAAATGACCAGCAACTCCGAAACTCCAGCACCCGTTCGGAGTTGCGTTGACTCGCTCGGAGTGCACCTGGAAGAAGTCTTTCTCAACGCGTCCTCTCTTTCACCTAATGCCTTATACCTCAATCTCTATGCTACACTATCGGACTCACTCGCCTCAGGGCTCGACACCATTTTACGGACACTTATCGACTCGGGGTCGTCACATTGTTATATTTCTTCAGACATTGTAATGAAGAACGCATGGCCGACCTCCGAAATACGTCCGATCCGGTTGCGATACCTCGACGGCTCGTCCTCTATTATCAAAAAGCAGATCAGTCTGTCAATCCGTTTTCCCTCCGGTGAAGTCCATTTAATGGAATTCTACGTCACCCGTCTTGATTCACCTTCTGAATTGGTTCTTGGATACGACTGGCTCCACCGCTTCAATCCGTTGATTGACTGGTCGGAGGCCAGTATCTCTTTCCGTTCCACTCCGCTTGGTCCATCTGTGTCGACACCACAGGACTCTAGTCCTGCCTCAGTTCTGCCGGACTCCGAGTTGTTGAACAACTCCGAGCCGACTCCGACGACTGGCTTACCAGCGTTCAGAGTTGTACCAGAAACCCCAACGATGTCTTTACCGGACCCCGGTCCTTCTATGGACTCCTCTTCGGGCTTTACCAGCCCTCCGATTTCCACACCCTTGGTCTCACTCGTCTCCGCTGCCGCTTACTCCATGATCATCGGACAAGCCGGTACGGTGCAGTATACTCTTCACGCAACCCCGAAGGCCGAAGATGTCCACGCTCGGTCCTCGACACTAGCTTCGGACCAGTCGGACTTGCCTTCGGAGTACCATGACTTCGCCGACGTGTTCTCGGAGTCTGAAGCGTTCGACCTTCCTCCTCATCGGGAGTTTGACCTCCGAATAGACACCGAGGATGGTGAAGTACCGCCGATCGGACATATTTACTCGTTGTCCGAGTCCGAACTCACGGCCTTGCGCGAGTTCATTGACAAGAACTTAAAGGCGGGCTTCATTTACCCTTCGAAGTCCAGTCACGGTGCTCCGATACTCTTCGCTAAGAAGAAAGACGGAAGCCTTCGGCTTTGCGTCGATTACCGAGGACTTAACCGCATTACAAAGAAGGATCGCTACCCTCTTCCGCTCATTTCGGACTTACTTGACGCTCCGGGCAAAGCCCGAATCTATACCAAGCTCGATCTCCGACATGCCTACCACCTTTTGCGTATCGCTGAAGGTGATGAGCCGAAGACGGCCTTTCGGACTCGCTACGGCTCTTATGAGTGGCGAGTCGTCCCCGAAGGGCTGACTAATGCACCCGCGGCCTTTCAACGTTTTGTGAATAGTCTCTTTTCGGACTTGCTCGACATCTGCGTGGTCGTCTATCTTGATGATATTCTAATCTACTCCGACAACTCCAATGTGCACATCTCGCATGTCCGAGAAGTCCTTCGGAGATTATGCGCAGCCGGACTTTATTGCAAACTTCCGAAGTGCGAGTTCGGAGTTACGACTTGTGAATACCTCGGTTACATTCTCTCCCCCGATGGTTTCGCGATGGCCTCGGACAAGGTTGATGCCATTCTTGGCTGGCCGGTCCCTCGGAAGGTTAAAGACATTCAATCCTTCCTCAGCTTTTGCAACTTCTATCGGCATTTCATCAACGGCTACTCTGTTATATCCATGCAACATCCCAAAGCCTCCCGTCGACCTTCCGGCCGCTCCGGTAGGTTCCGGAGTTCCGGTCATATACCGGAGCCTCCGGACCTTCCGGAAGCATCGGGTTTTTACGCAATGAAGGCTTACTGAGCGTTTCCCGTTTACCCGTCTTCTTATCTTCCTTTTAATTGTCTCACAACATATCATCAGACCTCATGACAAGTCTTATTGTCATGAACCACTCTCCTTCCTATTTGGGAATACAATTAGGTATTCCATTTAAATACTACGTCTTTACTTCATGTACTTTAGTTTGATTATTAACGTTAATCGTTGCCTGGTTCTTCCTCTTGATCTGAGTCGTCTTCGTACCTCCTTATCACCTCCGGTACCTCGACTTCCGGTTATCCGTCAGTCAAGGCGTTAGCTCACCCTTAACCCCCTGTGGTGTTGCTATCCTTCCTTTATACTGCACCGGACCTCTTCCGGGCTTTCCGGTACCTCCGGTCCTAACCGGAGCCTCCGGAACCTCCGGCCCATCTTCCATCTCGTTCTAGGTCCATTCCGGCACGGTATATAACAGTATAATCAAACTCCCTGTCTTGGCTGGTAATTATGTCTTATTCTCCCTCCGGCACCACTCCTCTTGTCTTTCCATCGCTAGCGGACTCTCCGCTGGGCGTTGAGGAGTGTCACCTTGGTCACAACACTGCCACACCTTGTGATGCCTCGGAGTCGACTTCGTCCTCCGACGTATTTTCTGCCAATCCATGGACCCAGTACCCTGTTCCGGGTACTTCCAGTCCAATCGGTCCATGGAGCTCGGGTTTTCATCAGGTCTATACCGGCTTTCCACGACCCTTGGCGTATCCTCCGGAACCTCCGGTTCCTGTTCCGGGAATCTCCGGAGTGTTCTCTGGAAGCGCTGAGACCGGACAGACTTATCCCGTCCCATCCGCTGTCTTCCATCACTATTGCCAACCGGTACATCATATCCAACCACCGGTGGATCCTCCGTCGTACTCCGGTTCGTCGGACTACGGTTTCCATGGCACTCATGACAGCATCGGCGGAAATCTTTCCCATCACACCAATCTCCTTTCATCGCGTCCTCCGAGCTCATCAGCGTTCACGGACGGAGTTCCGGATACCATTCTATACTCCTCCAACGCAGCTCCTCGTTCGCTCCGGTCTAACCTCCGGAATCCGGAATTCTTCTACGGTACCGATCCTTCAAAACTCCATCCTTTCCTCGCCCAATGCTATCTGCATTTTGCGGAGCGTCCCCGGGACTTCCGCACGGACGACGACAAGAACTTATTCATCTTGTCGTTCCTCCGGGGTGACGCTGCACGCCTATTCGCAACCACCAGCACGCAGCAGGAACTTCCATGGCAAGGAAATTTCTCCCTGTTCATTATGGAGTTTTTCGACGTATTCGGTCCTCCGGATTCGACCGGAGTCGCAGAGGATCAGCTCCGACGCCTCCGGATGAAACATTCCGACCGGATCATCCCATTCCTCGCAAACTTCGACAAAATCGCTTCTCTTCTTGATTGGAGCGATTCCGCTCTCAGTCACGCTCTCCGCGCCGCTCTCCCTCTCCGGATCATTTCGGAGATGGATCAGTACACCTATCCGAGTTCGCTCGGAGGTGTCCGAGCAATTGCACGCCGTATTGACTATTGGTACTGGCAGCAAATCGATGAAGAGCAAGGCGAAGTCGAGGATACTCAACTTCCGGATGATTCCGGATCCCTCTTAGGGGATTCCGGCAGTTCCGATTTTGGCACCCTGTCACCGGCACTTTCCGTCCTCAGTTACGCGCCTTTCACACCCTCCATACCGCAGTCTGCAGCACCGGAACGTTCCGGTCGAGCCTCCGGAGTCCCCGGGGCTCGTCACCCGAAGTTTCCGGAGTCTGTCAACAAGCTACTCGGTAAAAACGGACGGATTCTCCCTGCGGAAAACGAACGACGGAAGGCCCGGGGTCTTTGCATGTACTGCGGAGGCTCCGGACATCAAGTTGCCGAGTGTAGGAAGTGTCCGGCTCATTCCGGCGCAACCTCATCTGCCAAATCCACCTTTCCGACCAATATCAGTGCCTAACTGACCAGCAGCCTCGAAAACTCGCGTTCCGGTCGTCCGCGTTGGCCCCCGGAGGCATTTCCGAGTTCATCATAACCACGCATCCATTCTTTTCCACTCTCACGACAGTCCCGCTCTCATGAGCCGGACCTATGATCTCATTATCTCTATCATCTCAGAAATGCCATGGGTTTCAACTTCCGACCGGAGACTCCCTCTCCGTTCCGGATCTGTTTGTTTTACTTATCTGTGAATCTATGGGTTTTGCTCCGTTCACGGAAGTTCCGGATATAATCTCCCCTCCGGATCTCGTCGGCATCTTCTTCCCTCTAATCGGCAGCCTCGTCTGTCATAATTCCATCATCTGGTGATGTTCCTATTCGGAACTCGGCGTCATCGATTCTGATTCCCCATCAATCTGGTTCCTGGATACCGGCAAACTCCACCGTATCAATCCGTTGATTGACTAGTCGGAAGTTTCCAACTGATCTGTTCCTTATTCACATGGGGCTTAGTGTGCACACGACCGGCAGCAATGTCGGATATTGGTTCGGTACCCAATCACGGGTAGAGCAATGCTGCGCCGGAGCTCCGACAACCTCCGCTGCTCATACCGACAATTTTAACGCCATCACCTCGAGTCCCTTCGGTCGCATCGGCCTGCGTGCCACCGTTCCTCCGGAACGTCATCCCGTTCCCCCGGAACATCTCCGAGACATCTGTCTCTCCTTTCCGGACTTTGACTCGTCACCATCTTCCGGAAGTCCATCCGGACACTCTCCGGTTCCGGACATCGTCCTGGATACTCTCCGGACACCCCTCCGCTCACTCCGGTTGTCTCGTCGACATCCGTTGAGCACTTTACTTCCGGAAACCTCCGGAGCAATATTGCTCTGTGTAATCTCCGGTCATACCCCGAGGCTATTCGCTTCACGGTCCTCCGGGCGTTCCGGCATTTGCTTGGCTTCCGCTCGCGGATCGCACTTCTCAAGAGGGCAATTAACCTCTTTCCCGATTTTACATTTAGGCTATTAGCCTTATTGTTCATCCTCGCCCTTTTCGGTCTTCGCCTTTCAACAATCATTTCGAAGTTACGCCATTTCTTGGGCTCCGTGGAATTCGGATCAATTTCCACGTCGCAAGTCAGGAAACTTTCCTTGTGCATCCAAAACTCCTGTTCGAACCTTTCGACCAATGTCCTCCGGATTCACTTCATTGATCATGGGCACAACATCTGCATCTATTTCGGAGCCTCCGGAGACTTGCATTCTCCTCCGGCTTCCTCCGAATCTTGCCCTTGATCTCACCTGTAGTCCATCGTTCTCCTCCGGGTTACAAGTAGACCATCTTCCGATAATCTCGGGAGACCCGACCGCCTCTGGCTTTTCCGGGTCACCCGTAGTTTCCTCCGATGGCCCCCCGGAGACCTATGCTTTCCTCCGACTTCACCGACTGCCTCCGGATTATCCAGTCCACACGTTTTATCGTAGGTCATCCTTCGATGACCTCCGGAGATCCGTGTTCTCCGGCGGCCTACTGTCAATTGTCCTTGACGTCTACGGATTACTCATACGTTATCCTCCGGTGGCCTCCGGAAACAGGTTTCAACAGTCCTACCAGAACATCTCCGGATTCTTTCCGATATGGAGTTCACACATCGTAAAAAAACGAGATCATTCGCTTGGCAGCAACTTCGAAACCTCCGGTTCTACCGTTCAATTATCCCACCTTTGATTCCTCCGTTCCAGCATCATCGTGTGTTTGATCCGGAGGCTCCGGACACTACGTTATTACCGGAGCCCCCAGACCATCCATTTTCAAGTGCCATTATAGCACTCATCGATGTCTGCATTTTCGGAGTCAACGTCTTTGAACCGGACGTACTTGGCTTGAAGAATTTTTCGGGCACCTGGAGCTTTTCCATCAAACTTCGCCTTTTCCATTCTATTCTTTGGCGACCAGCTCCACCCATTCCACCTCCATGTATCTTCGGAAGTGGTGTTCATCCGGTCGTATTCCGAGTTCGGTCGCTCGGACCTCTCGGAACCTCTCGCCACATCTTGGAATCCTCGCCTTGCGGCGTTCCGACGCTCCGAATCAACCTCCGGAATCTCCGATTTCCGGAGCTCTTCTCCGGAGCCCAAGATTCCAAATTCCGAGTTACGACCATTAATCCCTACCGCTCTCGTTGCAGTCGAGATTTCTCCTGTTTTCGAGCTGTCGGGATACTTCGATCCTCCCACCTTCCGGTGGTTCTCTGGCCTTTCCGGGGCTCTCCGGTAATTTCCGGAGTTCTCCGGCGCTTACCGGAGTGACTCAGAGGATGTGGAATTGTCGGCAGACGATGGGACGTCTACCCTTAAGAGGGGGATAAGCCTATAAACACTCCGATAATTTTCAACTTTTCTTCGCAGGAATTGCCGACTATTGATCTAAAAGTCAGCATACCACGCAGAACACATCCTCTCAGTCCATCTTTCGTCGTTCTGCCTTCCTCCCTGCAAACGGCACAATTGCGCTCGCTATTCAATTTCAGATCCAATCAATCTTCGACCATCTACCACTACGCATTCCAGGGTATCATTCATCGGTATTCCGGTATTCCGGTCTTGTTCCGGACATCGTTCACCCTCCGGATCATCCACCAACTACCCAACCGGTACCGGAACCATCCGACAACCCTCACCCATGCATCAACGGATCCTTCCGTGAGTTCCGGATACTCCGGAACCTCCGGAGTTTCCAGACATAGTGATCGACAACCTTCTGTTATCCATACGGCATCTGCGCATCTGGGTGCATCAATCTGTCTATCCGATTATTCCACCCATCTTCGCCCATCCCTTCACTTCCGGGCACATATTGAGTATTATCTGATTCCCCGAGAGTCGTCACGATCAACTCTTGCATCGGTACTCAATTCACATCACCTTCTCTTATCCCATTCGGGATCTTGGGCAACTTCATTTAATCACTCATCTGCCCAACCACTTTCCCTTCTTAGCCGCCTATCCATAGGCATACTTCCGGATCGCCTCCGGAACACTTCCGGAACCTTTCCGGTACATTTCCGGATATTCTCCCCGGAACCCTTCCGGTGTCCTACCGGCTCTCCTTCTATTCTTTCCAGTTTCCTTTCGGATCGCTTCCGAATTCTTCCGGTTTACTTCCGGCATCACACTCCTTTGCCAATTCATTTTCGGTTCGTGTCCGGGAATTACTCTGGTCACTTATCGACAGATGGAGTGGACCAATCGACATCTTGATTTGGTCGTTTTTCCAATCAACGGAATAACACTCCTCTTATCATTCATCGATATTCCAATCATTCATCATTTCTCCAATTATTCATTCTTTGAATGCAACAGTTCCTACAGTGGAACCCAAACCGTATCGTATACGATGCGTGCCGGTTCCGGAACTGCTCCGGAACGTTGCCTTTCTATTCCGTCACATCGGAATCCTCACCATTCCTCCTCCGGACCCTCCGGTGATTAACCGGAACCTCCGGATACTTCCCATTTCACTCAAGTTTTACATAAAGTCAAATCAAGAAAAGATATCATCCGAATCCACAAATACAAAACACTCATTATCTACAAATGTCTTTATATTGTCCATAGGTCACTTTGGACCCTCGTCTTCACCTCCGGACGCCTCCGGCTTTTCTCCCGGAGCCTCCGGCTCCCCCATCTCCTCGTCCTCGTCATCCAGGACAAACACCCCGCCTTCCTCGTGGAATCCCGCTGGCGCTCCCGGTTGGAGCACCAAGGTCTGGAAACCCCGCTCCTCCGACTCCCTCTTCACCCGTACCGGAGCCTCCGGTACAGGCGGCGGAGTGGGAGGCGGAGGCGGCACCGGCTCGGGATCAGGCTTGAAGGTTGGGACCGTGATGGTCCTCGCCTCCGCCTGGCCCGTGGTGTGTTCATCGGGCCCTTCCGGCCCCTTCAGCGCCCCAGGCGCGTCCACCTCCATCCTCATGTCCTCCCCGCCGTCCGAGGACCGGAAATCCTCCGGCCAAGATTCGGAACGGGCTCGGGGCGCAACCGGAGCCTCCGGTTCCGCCTCCGAGTCCTCCGACTCGACGGGTTCCACCTCCTTCTTCTCCACCTCGGGGCCCCCGCGCTTCATCAGCCTCCGGCGCTTCGCCGGGGGCGCGTCTTCGTCCATCTCCGGCTCCTCGGCGGCCAGGTCGAGCTCCGCCGCCTCCGCAAGGGAGAAGTCCCATTTGGAGGCCTCCATATCGGCTGCCATCAACCGGAGCATCCGCTCAACCCCAGGCGGCACCTCCCGACCACTCTCCGGCGCTGCGAGTGTCTTGAGGATAAGCTGGCACGCCCGGTATGCCAGCTTATAGCGCAACATATTGCGCCCCACCTGCTCCCCGAGGTATCCGACGTGGGTATCGAGCTCCCGGAGCTTCTCTCGCACACTTTCCTTTCCCTCCGCCTTCCGGGCCCTCCGTTCCCGTTCCTTCCTCGTGCGATCCCGCACCTCGCGGTCGCTCCGGTCGCCCCCGACGTTCCGGGTGCTCCGGCGCGTCCGCGAGGGCCCCGCGACAGGTCCGGAATCCTGTCGACGGGCCTTCGCCATCTCGCGCTTGTTGACGCGCGGTGGACCGAGGGGGCGGGCGCGACTGCAATGAATGTGTTTGGCGCGGCAGCGCCGGCACGCAGTGCGTCCGTATTCGACGACGCATACCTCACTGCTCTTGCGGCAGGAATCGCAGGCTAGGAAAAAACAAATATTAGGTTAGTACCGGAACCTCCGGTATGAACCGCGACGCACCGTTGTCTCCCTCCTGCTCGACGTCGCTGTCGTCCTCGTCGTTCAGCTCGTCGTCGCCCTCGCCACCCTCCGCATGCTCCGGGGACAACGTTTCAATTGCCGGCACTTCGTCGAATGCCGGAGCCTCCGCGTCCAACAGCTCCAGGTCGCGAGCAAGTTGGAGCGCGCGAGCGGCGTCCTCCTGGGCGGCCTCCGCGCGGTGGGAGGCCTCCACCGCCTGCTCCTGGTACGCGGCGATCAGCACCCGCCGGCGTTCCTCCCGCTCCTCGTAGAACCGCTGCGCGGCTTCCTCGCGCAGTTCCGCCGTCGTTGCGCGCGCCTTCCCCTTTCCGGATTTTTTGCCGTTGCCGGCGTCGCCGCGGTTGCTGTTTCTGGACCCCTCGCGCCCACTGTCGCTGTTTCCGTTGCTCAACATCGTGCTTTGGTGTTTAAGTGCCGGAGGTGGTCGTGGTAGGAAAGAAAGAAACGTCTGAGTCAAAACCAACAGCACGTGACTTTTTGATCTTGTTTATTTTCCCACGCTCCTTCATTGTTCGGCCAACTCGTTATCTCTTGGGTTCCTCATGGGAGAGGAACCTAAGAGGGGGATACTGTTATATCCATGCAACATCCCAAAGCCTCCCGTCGACCTTCCGGCCGCTCCGGTAGGTTCCGGAGTTCCGGTCATATACCGGAGCCTCCGGACCTTCCGGAAGCATCGGGTTTTTACGCAATGAAGGCTTACTGAGCGTTTCCCGTTTACCCGTCTTCTTATCTTCCTTTTAATTGTCTCACAACATATCATCAGACCTCATGACAAGTCTTATTGTCATGAACCACTCTCCTTCCTATTTGGGAATACAATTAGGTATTCCATTTAAATACTACGTCTTTACTTCATGTACTTTAGTTTGATTATTAACGTTAATCGTTGCCTGGTTCTTCCTCTTGATCTGAGTCGTCTTCGTACCTCCTTATCACCTCCGGTACCTCGACTTCCGGTTATCCGTCAGTCAAGGCGTTAGCTCACCCTTAACCCCCTGTGGTGTTGCTATCCTTCCTTTATACTGCACCGGACCTCTTCCGGGCTTTCCGGTACCTCCGGTCCTAACCGGAGCCTCCGGAACCTCCGGCCCATCTTCCATCTCGTTCTAGGTCCATTCCGGCACGGTATATAACATACTCCGACATCACCATTCCCCTTACTCGCTTGACTCGTTCCGGAGTTAAATGGGACTGGTCGGAGTTGGCCCAATCGGTGTTCGAACACCTCAAGAACGCGTTCTCCGAAGCCCCGATCCTTCACCATTGGGTTCCGGGCCGACAAGTCATCGTCGAGACCGATGCTTCGGACTACACTCTAGCCGCCATACTCTCGATCTTCGGAGATGACGGTGACATCCACCCGGTGGCTTTTCGGAGTCGTTCCTTTAATCCTTCGGAGTTGAACTATGACGTTCACGACAAGGAACTCCTAGCCATCTTTGATGCCTTCAAAACTTGGTGTCACTATCTCGAAGGCGCACCACTGACTATCGATGTGGTCACTGACCACAAGAACTTGGAGTACTTCTCTACTTCAAAGGTCTTGACTCGTCGTCAAGTACGCTGGTCCGAGTACCTTTGCCATTTTAATATGTTCATTCGCTTTCGCCCTGGTCGTTTAGGTGGCAAGCCGGACGCTTTAACTAGACGATGGGACGTCTACCCTAAAGAGGGGGATAGGGCTTACAGCCAAGTTAACCCTCACAATTTTCGCCCCGTTTTCACTCAGGATCAGTTATCAGCGTCACTCCGAGCCACTTACCTTGAAGAACCAGTCCTTCGGGCTTCGGTCATTATGGACATTGAGCAGCTTCACACCGACATTCTCGCCCATCTCCGAGACGACCCCGCGGCGGTCATCTGACTCGGACATGCTGCTTCGGACTCCGGACGTTGGTCTATCGACGGAAAAGGTCTACTCCGACTCGATGAACACATTTATGTGCCTTTAGTCAACGGAGTTTCGGATGAACTCCGAGTCCAAGTTCTTCAATTTCACCACGACCACGTCCTTTCGGGGCATTTCGGACAGAATCGGACTTTGGAGCTTGTACGTCAGAGTTATACCTGGCCCGAGCTTCGGAGTTTCGTTCGGAATTTCTGTCTATCCTGTGTCTTGTGCAGACGCAACAAGAAGCCTAGGCACAAACCTTACGGGCTTTTGAAGCCCCTTCCGGTCCCACTTCGGCCTTGGCATTGGATTTCTATGGACTTCATCGAGGAACTACCCTTATCCGGTGGTTTCAACAACATTCTCGTCATTATTGACCGCTCTTCAAAACAAGGCATTTTCATCCCTTGCACCATTCACATCACATCGGTCGAGCTGGTTCAACTCTTCCTTGTTCATGTCTTTTCAAAACACGGAGTTCCTTCTCATGTCACCTGCGATCGGGGTTCGGAGTTCATTTCGGCGTTCTTTCGGTCTTTAGGCCAGCTGCTTAACATGGAGTTGCACTTCACCTCGGGGTATCACCCCGAGGCCGATGGGCAGACCGAGCGTGCTAACCAGACCTTGGAACAGTACATCCAAATGTACACTTCTTGCCAGCAGGATGACTGGGACCGCCTATTACCCTTGGCGGAGTTCGCTTACAACAACTCTCCGAACGCATCTACCGGAGTTCCACCCTTCTTCGCGAACAAGGGCTACCATCCTTCTATAACCATTCATTCGGAGCGCGACGTGGCTAACACTTACGCTAAAGACATGGCCGTAGACCTACAAAGTCTTCACGAGTTCCTCCGAGAGCAAATCACTTCCGCTCAACTCCGATACAAGGAATCGGCCGATCGGCGTCGCAACCCTGGTCCGACCTTCAACATCGGAGATTCGGCCTACGTCTTGGCGAAGCGTATCCGAACCACTCGTCCAACTCCGAAGTTCTCCGAGCAGTATCTCGGACCTTACGAAGTCATCACCAAACCCAGCTCCATGTCCTATACACTTCGGCTTCTGAAGGAGCTTCGGAGTATCCATCCGGTCTTTCATGTCTCTCAGCTTGAGACTCACCTTCCTAATCCTTATCCTTCTCGGGCCCCCGAGCCTCCGGCGGCTGTTGAAGTCGTTGATGGTGAGGAGCACTTTGAAGTTAAGGACATCGTGGACTCCAAGCTAGATCGGAGGTTCCGAGTCAAACTCCAATACAAGCTGGAATGGCTCGGATACGAGAACACCGATGAGCAGTATACATGGGTCGGAGCTGACGATGTTCACGCACCAGAACTTGTCGATAGCTTCCACCTCCGATACCCCGACAAGCCGGGTCCGAACTATTAACCTTCGGACATCGGACATCGGACATTCGGACTTCCACTCACATCGGCCTTCTCATCGGATGTCGGACATCGGACGTGACTTCACATTACAAACAAGAAACTATTCTATTTACAACCCCGAGGCTTACTATCTACAAGTCCTCTAGGGGAATTCCTCCCCACTCCGAACCTTCCTCTTGTTCTTCCTCCTCCTCCTCTTCGGACTCCTCCTCCTCCTCTTCGGACGCTGACTCCACCGCCTTCTCCTTTCCTTTTCCCTCGGCCACCGACTCCGAAACCTCCGAGACGTCGACATCCATCATTTTGGGCTTCACCGTCGGGTCCCGAGACCGAACTCCGTCCTCAATCACATCATCTCCGAACCCGTACCAAATGGTATCTAGATCGGGCTCGAGTTTGGGGTCGTCGAGGCGTGTAACCTCGGAGAGCTCGGGGGACGGTGAGACGTGGGCGCGGAAAATCAGCAGCGGGTATAAGGTGAAGTCCGCGTCGGCGGACTTGATCCACTCCTCGATCTATTGGATGGCGTGGTTGAGCTGCAAGCGGCTCGGGCGGTTGTGTCGGTGTTGAGCGCGGATCAAGCGATAGCGCTCATTGGCGGTCTTGACCACCAGCTTCAGCTGGGCGATTTCGAACCAGCAGGGGCAGGCGAGGCCGCAGTTGTGGCGGGGAGGGCGGTAACGTTTGGTCGCGGGGAACCCGGAGTGCGACCTCGGACTCCGACGTCTCGGACCCCGAGGCAACTCGGACGAGGGGCCCGCTACCGCGATAACGTCGGGCACTGAGGGCCCGGCGCCACTAGTTACGGCATTGGTAGAGTTCGGGGGTCGGGGGTCGGAGTTGGCGGGGCCCGAAGTCCACTCGCACTTCACCTTGGACTGCTGACACTCAATGCAGCCCTGGGACTTCCCGATCTTTTTCAAACAAGTCCGCCCGGTGTGGCGGCAGCGGCGGCAGGCTGTCGGTGTTGTCAGCGACGACGCTGACGAACACCGATGCACGACTTACGGTGGGGTGGGACAACGATATTCGCGGACGACATGGTGGTTCAAGTCAAGGGGGATTTTAAACTCCGACTCCGAATCACCCTCCTTATATGTCTTTCGCTTAACACTCCCGCGGCTCCGGAATTATCGGACTTACGGACTTACGGACATACCGGACTTCGACCGCCGTCCTCGGACATTCTCGGACATCGGTGATTCCGGCGACCGATAATTTCCGGGCGGATCAAACAGGGCTAACTCCGAAGACTCTTGAGGGCAAGAGTCTTAAGAGGGGGATACTGTTATATCCGTGCATTATCGGACCGGCCGGCCCGGTCAGCCCGGTCCGGCAATTCCCGAGAAGGGTTTTCATGCTATGAAGGTCTACTGAGCGTTTCCCTTCTAAGCACGGTTGACTCATCGGGCCGACGGACTTACATTACACCGAGGTGTTATATCCGTGCTTTGTCGGACCGGCCGGCCCGGCCGGTCCGGTCCGGCAATTCCCGAGAGGGTTTTCACGCTATGAAGGTCTACTGAGCGTTTCCCTTCTAATCACTGATTACTCATCGGGCCGACGGACTTGTATTTCTCCGAGGCCTTATTGTCTAGTCCGACTTCTTTCTCGGGCGTCCTTACCAAGCCCGAAGTCCTTTATTGTTTAACCTTACTAAGTCACCTTGCTACCTTATTGTTTAATGTTTCTTACTTACCAATATCTCACACGCTATTGTATTCAATAGACAATAACGTACTTAGTTTAAAAAGCTAGTTAGATATGTTTTGTACTTCAGTTTGATTATTGATTGTTTCTTCGCTATCTCGGCGTTGGTCGAGCCTCTGTCTTCATCCTCTATTCGGACTTCAACTCCGAACTCCGAACTCCGTGACTCCAGACTATAGTCTTGTGCGGAACTGCGGACCCGAATAGTCGCTCACTCTATTCTTTGTAGTGTTGCGAGAAACCGCGAACTCCGAGGTCGGACTTCCTCGGCCTTGGCCTGACTCGACATATAACACGAGGCTTTATTGTCTCGTCCGTCTTCTTCTTCGGGCTTCTTTACCAAGCTCGAGGTCCGTTATTGTTTAGCCTTACTAAGTCACCTTAGCATCTTATTGTTATACATTTCTTACTTACCAATATCTCGCACGCTATTGTATTCCAGAGACAATAGCGTACTTAGTTTAAAAGCTAGTTAGTTATGTTTTGTACTTCAGTTGGATTATTGATTGTTTCTTCGCTATCTCGGCGTTGGTCGAGCCTCTGTCTTCATCCTCTATTCGGACTTCAACTCCGAACTCCGAACTCCGTGACTCCAGACTATAGTCTTGTGCGGAACTGCGGACCCGAATAGTCGCTTACTCTATTCTTTGTAGTGTTGCGAGAAACCGCGAACTCCGAGGTCGGACTTCCTCGGCCTTGGCCTGACTCGACATATAACACGAGGCTTTATTGTCTCGTCCGTCTTCTTCTTCGGGCTTCTTTACCAAGCTCGAGGTCCGTTATTGTTTAGCCTTACTAAGTCACCTTAGCATCTTATTGTTATACATTTCTTACTTACCAATATCTCGCACGCTATTGTATTCCAGAGACAATAGCGTACTTAGTTTAAAAGCTAGTTAGTTATGTTTTGTACTTCAGTTGGATTATTGATTGTTTCTTCGCTATCTCGGCGTTGGTCGAGCCTCTGCCTTCATCCTCTATTCGGACTTCAACTCCGAACTCCGAACTCCGTGACTCCGGACTATAGTCTTGTGCGGAACTGCGGACCTGAATAGTCGCTCACTCTATTCTTTGTAGTGTTGCGAGAAACCGCGAACTCCGAGGTCGGACTTCCTTGGCCTTGGCCTGACTCGATATATAACACATACCGAGCGTGCCAGCTTATCCTCAAGACGCTCGCAGCGATGGAGAGTGGTCGGGAGGTACCGCCCGGGGTTGAGCGGATGCTCCGGTGGATGGCGGCCGACATGGAGGCCTCCAAGTGGGACTTCTCCCTTGCGGAGGAGGCGGAGCTCGACCAAGTCGCAGAGGAGGAAGGGGAAGACGAGGACGCGCACCCGGCGAAGCGCTGGCGGTTGATGAAGCACGGGAGTCCCGAGGTGGATGGGAAGGAGGCAGAACACGCCGAGTCGGAGGACTCGGAGGCAGAACTGGAGGCTCCGGTTGCGCCCCGAGCCCGTTCCGAATCCTGGCCAGAGGATTTCCGGTCCACGGACGGCGGGGAGGATATGAGGATGGAGGTGGACGCGCCAGAGGCGCCGGAAGGGCCCGAAGAAGAACAAGTCACCGCGACGTCCAGGGTCGCAAGTCAGGTCGCAGAGGCGAGGACCATTACGGTCCTCACCTTCAAGCCCGACCCGGAGCCTGTCCTGCCTCCGCCTCCTACTCCTTCGCCAGCACCGGAGGCTCCGGTGCAGGTGAAGAGGGAGTCGGAGGTGAGGGAGTTCCAAACCCTCGTGCTGCAGCCGGGAGCCCCAGCCGGATTCCACGAGGAGGATGGAGTGTTCGTGATGGACGATTCGGATGAGGAGATGGGGGAGCTGGAGGCTCCGGAAAAGCCAGAAGCGTCCGGAAGCGCGGAATGAAATCCCTGGAGGCTTGAGGACAAAGAGACATTGTAGATATATGAAATGAACACTGTATTTTGAATTTTGGACGAAATTTTGTTTTTTCTTGATTTTAATTTTGTGTGATGAGTTAATATTCGGGTCCGGGCTTGTTCGGGAAAGCGCCGGTGAAAGTTGTCGATGTGTTCAGCCGCGTCCAAGTTGTCCGCCCCAACCCAAGCGTACTGATCATCGGTATTCTCATATCCGAGCCATTCAACGTAGTACCGGAGCTTAGTTCGGAACCTCCGGTCGATCTTTGAGTCAACGATTTGCTTGATTTCGAAGTGTGACTCGCCGTCGATGATTTGTACGGCTGGCTCCTCACGTCCCGGGAATGGATTCAGAACGTGCGGTTCGAGTTGGGAAATATGGAAAACTGGATGGACCTGTGACAACGATTTCGGAAGCCGAATGGTATAAGAAGCGGCACTGGGTTTGCCAATCACTTCGTAAAGGCCAAGGTACGTCTCCGAGAATTTCGGAATTAGCCAGCTGGTGTGAAGATGTTTCGCGAGGATGAAAACCTGATCGCCGATCGAAAGCGGAGGTTGCGGAGCCCGTTTCCGGTCTCCGGTTTCCTTATACCGTTCCTGGGCAAAAGTGATTTGCTCCCGGAGGAACTAGTGAAGTTCTTGAAGATCAACGACAAAATCCTTGGCGTACATGTTCGCAACATCATGTTCCGGATGAACGGTGATTGCCGGATTGTAACCTTTGTTGGCGAAGAAGGGGGAGATGCTGGTCGAAGCATTCGGAGCGTTGTTGAGAGCAAATTCTGCGAGTGGAAGGAGTCGGTCCCAATCGTCCTGTTGGTAAGAGCAGTAGATGCGAATATATTGCTCAACAGTCTGATTCATACGTTCCGTTTGACCGTCGGCCTCCAGATGATAACTGGAGGTGTAATGGATCTCCATATTGAGAAGTTTGCCCAGCGACCGGAAGAATGAAGCAATGAATTCGGAGCCCCGGTCGCACGTAACGTGTGCCGGAACGCCGTGTTTTGAAAAGACGTGAACGAGGAAGAGGCGAGCGAGCTCCGGCGAATTGATGTGGGAATTGCAAGGAATGAGAATGACCTGCTTGGATGACCGATCAACAATCACCAAAATGCAGTCAAACTCGCCGGAGAGAGGGAGTTGCTCGATGAAGTCCATGGAAATGGAATGCCAAGGCCGGAGCGGAACCGGAAGGGGTTTCAGGAGTCCGTAAGGCCGATGCCGAGGCTTTTTGTTGCGCTTGCATAGAACACACGACCGACAATAGTCTCAGACGAAGGTCCGAACCTCCGGCCAAGTGTACTCGCAGCGTACGAGTGCTAAAGTGCGATTTTGTCCAAAATGGCCAGCCAACTCGTGATCATGCAGATTCTGCAGAACACGTACACGGTGTCACGCTCAAGGCTCAAGAACACCCAATGGATGCACAATGCGGATTGGAGGTGCTCGGTAAGAGTGAGGCTCGAAGAATGATGGAATAAAAGACTAAGGAATACAAGCGACTAGCTACACTACTTATACTGTTCAACTGTGGCTATGTAACTAGTGCTAATAATATATACAATAGAGCGTCCATGTGCTACAAGCACCATAACCATGTGTTCTGAGTAATAAACATGCTAGAACCATGTGTTCTGAGTAAGAAACGTCCTGAAGCCATGTGTTCTGAGTAATGCCCATGCATACTCCACATGTCCGCAGCATGACACCTGTCAGCTGTCCGATCACCAATCTGTCGTGCTTCATCGGCATGTTCCTGTGGGAACCCGATTCCTGGCTGTCCGATCACTGATGACTCAAGCATAGCCTTGGTGTTTAAATAGACGAGCACTTGATTAGGTGCTTAGATAAGGTGTTGTCGCGATTAGATAGCGTCTAAATCGTGACACACAGAGCTGGTCCGGAGCATCTCCGGAAACCACCGGAACATAAATGCGATCGTAGAGCCGGAGCATACCGGAAGGGTCGAGTTTCCAGCGTGGAGTGGTGCCGGAGGCTGCGGAAGCAATGCCCGCAACGGCGGCTGGATCATTGTTGTAGTGGGCACGAATGTCGGAATAGAGTTTCTCAACATCCATAACGATGGAGGAACGGAGGGTAATTTCCTCGAGGAATGTGGCCCAGAGCGACGCGGTGAGTTGATCTTGAGTAAAAATGGGCCGAAAATTTTGAGGATTCAATTGGCCATAAGCCCTATCCCCCTCTTTAGGGTAGACGTCCCATCGTCTAGTCAAAGCATCTGGCTTAGCTCCGAACTTACCCGGACGGAACCGGATAACCATATTGAAGTGGCACAGGTATTCCGACCACCGGACTTGGCGACGAGTGAGGATTTTGGTCGTCGCGAAGTATTCCAGGTTCTTGTGGTCGGTTACGACGTCGACCGGAAGCTCCGGTCCTTCGAGATAATGCCTCCAGTGTTTAAAGGTGTCGAAGATGGCCAGGAGTTCCTTGTCGTGAGTGTCGTAGTTGAGTTCGGCCGGACCAAGTGTCTGGGACCGGAACACAATGGGATGGATTTCGCCATCATCTCCGAGGATGGAGAGAATCGAGGCGATTGCGTAGTCGGAGGCGTCGGTTTCGACAGTGAGCTGCCAGAACAGAATCCAGTGTGAAAGTACCGGAGCCTCCGTAAATGCGTGCTTGAGGGTGTCGAATGCGAGTTGGCAAACCGGGGTCCAATCCCATCGGACGTTGGAACGAGTGAGGCGAGTAAGAGGGATCCTGATCGCCGAGTAGTTCCAAATGAAACGACGATAGAAATTACAAAACCCAAGGAAGGACTGAACATCCTTCACTTTCCGGGGTTCCGGCCAATCAACGATGGCAGAAACTTTGTCCGGAGACATCCGGAAGCCTTCCGGCGACAGGATGTAACCGAGATATTCGCAGGTGGTGACACTGAACTCGCATTTGGAGAGTTTGCAGTAGAGTCCGGCCTTCCGGAGGCGCCGGAGCACCTCCCGAACGTGTTCGGTATGTTGGGACAGATCGTCGGAATAGATCAATATGTCGTCCAAATAAATGACGACGTACATGTCCAACAGATCCGCGAACAGACTGTTCAGGAACCGCTGAAAAGCGGCCGGAGCATTGGTAAGGCCTTCCGGAACAACCCGGAATTCGAAGGACCCATAGCGAGAACGAAAAGCCGTTTTAGGTTCGTCACCAGGAGTGATCTGGAGAAGATGGTATGCGTGCCGGAGATCAAGTTTTGTATAGATGCGAGCCTTCCCAGGAGCATCGAGGAGATCGGCGATGAGAGGAAGCGGATAGCGATCCTTCTTCGTGATCCGATTAAGGCCCCGGTAGTCGATGCACAACCGGAGACTGCCGTCCTTCTTCTTAGCGAAGAGAATAGGAGCTCCATGACTTGAACGAGTCGGGTATATAAATCCCGACTTCAAATTCTTGTCGATGAAGTCCCGAAGGGCAGCGAGCTCAGTAGGCGAAAGGGAGTAGACATGACCGACCGGAGGCTCCTCGCCTTCCAGGAGCTCGATTTTGAGGTCGAATTCTCGATGAGGAGGAAGATTGTAAGCTTCCTGCTCCGAGAAGACGTCAGCGAACTCGTGGTACTCGGAAGGTATACCGGAAGTGTCCGGAGCAGATGCGGAAGCAAACCGGGCACGGGCTTCTTCCGAGGGAGTGGCGTGCATTGTATATTGACAACAATCCTTGTCTCGAATGATGGAGCGGTAAGCCGCAGCAGACACGAGAGACACAAGCGGAGGGGTAGAGAGAGGACGAGGCCCGGAGGCCTCCGGAATCTCCATGGAAGGAGCAGGAGTCTCCATAGAAGGAGCGGGAGATGGCGGAATCGTCGGAGTCAGTGTAGGTGCCGGAGCCGGAACGACTTGTACCGGAGGTGCCTCGTCCGTAATCGGAACTACCGTAGCAGATCCCGGAATAATTTCCAGGGTTGTCGACAGGGATTTCCTTACGGGATCGGGCCGGAATGTGATAGAGGCTTTGGACCAGTTAATCAACGGATTAATGCGGCTGAGCCAATCGTATCCCAGAACCAGATCGCAAGGGGAATCGAGACGTGTGACGAAGAAGTCCATGTATTGAACTTCGCCAGAAGGAAAACGGAGCAACAACCGGAGCATCCGGTTGATGATGGAGGAAGAGCCGTCGAGATACCGGACCCGAACCGGGTCCACCGTATACGTGGGAAAAGCATTAGATTCGCAGACTTTCAATGATACAAAACAATGAGATGATCCGGAGTCCACAAGCGCACGCACACGGGAGTTGAATCCTGCAAGTACTCGAGAGAGAAGAGATGGAGAAATGGAAGAGCATAGCTCCGGCTCGGGGATGTCCGACCGGAGGGAGGAAATATTGAGAGAGACGTAAAGGGCATTAGGGAAGAGAGCGGAAGCGTTGAGACGAACCTCGGTGAGCACCCGTGAGTCAACGCAACTCGGACCAGGTGCGGAGGTTTCCGAGTTGCTGATCAATTTTTTGACTCAGCAGCTACGGCGGCCGGCGTAGCCGGAGCCGCCGGAGCCTGGGTGTTCGTACCGGAGGTCGAGGCCTGGGCGGCTTTAGCGCTAGCCTGCCCAGGACGCTTGTTGCAGTTGTCGGCGGTGTGACCCTTACCTCCGCAGTACATGCAGAGGTTATTCTTCCAGCGACGCTCGCGTTCGTCCTGCTTGATCTTTCCGCTGGCGTCGAGCTTGTCGGCGTAGGTGCGAGCGGCAGGAGTGGTGTCGGACGACTTGGCCTTGCCTTTACCCTGGTTACCGGAGCGTCTGGCATTGTTACCGGAGGTTCCGGCAGTCGCAGCAGTAGAGGAGGGTGCGGGAGCGTTGGAAGATTTGGAACTCTTGCCGGAGTTCCGATTACCAGGTTTCGGGTTGCCGGATTGACCTCTGGTAGCGTTACCGCCACCGGAACCAGAGGGTTTGTCGCATTCACGCTCCCGGAGCTTCTCCGCCTCGTGTTTCCAGTACTGGCCATCGATGATGCGAGTGACTAACTTCACTCCGTCGAGGGTGTTGGCATAGTTGTGATGAACCATGTTGTCCTTGATCCGACAGGGAAGTCCTTCGTAAAACTGATACCGGAGGGTGTTATTGCTCCACCGGGTCAAGACCGAAAGGAAGTCGAACTCGATGATGCAAGTGGTGATCCGGTCGCCGGATTTCATCCGGCACCCACGAATCTTGTCCCCAACCGGATCATGCGGCCCGAAGTTTAACGTAAGCTCCTGACTGAAGACGGCGAAGTTGCCGTCCCAGACCGGAATGATGGTCGGGTCGTAAAGGTTGGGGGAAAACCATTGCTGAGCACTGCCCCGGAGGTACGAAATGATGTAGAGAATACGATCATCGTCGTCCGGAAAGTCTTGCAGGCACTCCGCGAAGTGCAAATAGCACTGGGTGAGGAAGGAAGAGAGTTTAGCCAGGTCCGATCCATCGAAAGTGTCTGGATTATGGAGATTGGATCGGTTGGAACGAGGAGGAAGGTCCGTGGGACGAGTGGAGAACACATTGATGGCATCCCGGAAGGTCCGGATGGTGTCCATAATTAAGGCCTCGTTGGCCTCGGGCGTCGGAACACGACGAGGGGCACGAGGTATACCCGGACCTCCGGGGCCACCGCCAGGTGGACCGCCAGGGGGGCCTCCAGGTGGACCTCCTGGAACACCAGGACCACCGGGACCACCGGGGCCTCCGGGTGGACCACCGGGAGGGCCGGGCAGTGGACCAGCACCACCACCTCCGCCACCACCACCATTACTGCCACCATCGCCTCCATCGCCGTTATCACTGCCCCCGTCATGAATGGAAGGAGCAGGATCACGCTCGGGAAGCTCCTCCGATAAGTGGAGGCTTGCGGCGTGACCTCCGGAATGTACGGAGTCTTCGGAAGCCTCCTGGGGATCCTCCGGAACCTCGACGATACGAGGCCCAGCGATGGGAGATACGTTGCGAGAGATTGCTGTAGCGCGGCGTGGATGGGGTGAAGCCGGATACCTCACCGGATTCTCAGGAGTCCGGGGGTTGAGAACCAACCCCGGAATAGTTGTCGGAGACGGCATAGGCGGTGCAGGTGAACTCCGAGTGAAATGCGGAGTGTATCGAAGGGTGGGTGATACCGGAATAGACGGGTACATCGACGGACCGAGAACTTGGACCGGAGTACTCATCGGAACGATCTGGCTGAACATACGGGATTCTCGACGAGGTTCCCGACCAGTCCGACCAGTGTTGGAACGTTCAATTTGTTCCGTATTGGGTAGATTTGGATTAGGAAGGCGAGACATTGCCAGTCAGAGTAGCGAGATTGATAATACTGTTATATACCGAGCCGGAGGGGACCTGAAGAGTAAAGGCCGAAGGACCGGAGGCTCCGGTATGTCGGAGCGTCGGAGGGCCGGAGGGTCCGGAACATATACAAAGGAGGATCACAACACCACAGGGGGTCAAGGGCGAGTGACTACTGTTATATGCCGAGCCAAAAGAGGAAAGAGAGACCTCCGGGATCTCCGGACGTGGACGCAAGTCCGGAGCATCAGGAAGAAGGCCAGAGGTTCTCCTGTCGGCTGTTCTCGCAACACCACAGCTCAGAAGGGTAAGTGAACTGTCTGACCATCGAGCCGAAACAAGACGGAGAACGAATGAGAATAGAAGATTCCGGAGGTAACCACGTGACCCCCGATGGACCCAGACAGGTACCGGAAGGGATGCGGAGTGATCTGGAGGAAGCTGGTGGAAGCGGACAAACTCCGCTGGAGTCCAACACAAATGTAACAGACTTTGTGGAAGTGGTACACATCCCAGAAGGAACCCGAGTGACCGGAAGCGGTCCGTAAGGAGGGTGTGGGAACCGGGGTTGATCTGTGACAGTGCGGGAGACTCGGAGGATGCCTGGAAGGGAACCAAAGAGGCTCCGGACAAAGTGGAAGGGATTCTGCCGAGAATGCAGATGACCAGAGGGAAGAATAACAAAGACAAACAAGATCCGGAGGTGTCAAGAAGACTCCGGGATGAAGACAAGATTGAAGGAAGACTCAGTCCATGAAGGAAGCCATGGAATAACATTAATTTTCCAGATAGAGTACAGGATGTAATCTACTGGGATTATATAGCTAAGTCCTTTATTGTAATACTGTAAATGGATAAGTCAGGAGACTTGGGAGCGTAACAATAAGTAGTGTCCCAAAAAGGAAATGCATGGGAAAGATTTATAAGACACAATAAAGAAGAAGACGGATAAAAGGAAAGACATAGTAATATGATATGATGCAAACCCGCTTGGCAGCGGACACATGGAAAACCGTGGGAAGCTTCCGGAGGGCTGTTCAGAGGGCCGGAGGGTCCGATCGGTTCGGAGCAGAAACGGAGGCGCAGCCATGGAAACGAGCTGAGAGGATGGAAGCATTCGAATGGATGGCCAACTGATCCACTGCGGAAAAGGGCTGGAGGGCCGGAGGCTCCGGAGGCGTGGGAATAAATCATCGCAAGGCCTGCAAGCATACGAACCTGACCGGAAGCGTGGGAACATCCCCGGAGAGTCCTTGGAAGAAGACAAGCCGGTTGGGCGGAACGGAATGGATTGTAGAGCACGGTGATGGAGATGGTAAGGTTCCGCAGAAAGGATCATCGAACCGGAGCAGGTGGCTGTGCGGGAGGTTCCAGAAATGGAATGGAATAGAATGCGGAAGGTGGAAATGAGCAGAATGGCTAGGCGGAAATGACCAATAGTCCTGGAAGCCCGGAGAGTCGTAAGGAAGGAGTGGCTATGATGGGCTTAGTAATCATTTGGAATAAGGCATGACCGGAAGTGATGGGAACTTCCGGGAAGCTCCGGAAAACCGGAGCTGTGTAGAAAGGGTCAGAATGTGCACGGATATAACAACTACCAGGTATCCGATAGAGGAAGACAAGTTGGAGTACCGGAGGGAACCGGAGAGTACGGAGACGACTCAGTGCAAGGAAAGTGAGCCAAGCAACATCAATTATCAATCTGACGTACAGGACATATTAAAGATGTATTTATACTAAGTAGCTAATTGTTTTCCATATAAGGAAGGAGAGTGGTTCTTAACAATAAGACAAGTCAGAAGGACTGATGAGAAGTTGTATGACAATAAGACGGATAGACGGAAAGGCGGATAAACGGGAAACGCTCAGTAATCCTTCATTGCGTAAAAACCCGATGATTCCGGATGGTTCGGAGGCTCCGGTAATATACCGGAGCCTCGGAACCTACCGGAGCTACCGGAAGGTCGACAAGAGGACTGGGGATGTTGCATGGATATAACAAATTTCGATGTTCTCGGATACGGGCAGAATTTGTTCTTGTTTACGGACAATTTCTGGCCTTCAGCGGATAATTGCGAGCGAAGGCCAAACCAAGCAAGGTACCTGTAATTCTGCACATTAGGGGACTTCAAAGTTAAAACGCGCCGGATGCTTTTTCGCTTTTTCACTGGACGCTTGTCATCAGGTGATTTATTGATTTTGTTTGGATCATCAAGGGACAGTCACATCACAAAGTGTGCATCGTTGGCGACGCGGTCATCGTTCCCAGTGCCGTTGGCATCAATGTTGACAGTGTCGATAGGCCCAATGCTAATGCGGAGCAGTCACCTAACTACCTATTAGATCACTTATTGATATCGGTTTTCATGGTAGGATTGGTGTGCTCAATGGCACTCTCAACGTTGAAAACCATGTCCCGATGTCAGGCGACATCGCGCCCGTGTTATATACCGTGCCTGAATGGACCTTGGACGAGATGGAAGATGGGCCGGAGGTTCCGGAGGTACCGGAGGGGCCGGAAGAGGTCCGGTGCAGTATAAAGAAAGGATAGCAACACCACAGGGGGTTAAGGGTGAGCTAATGCCTTGACTGACGAATAACCGGAAGTCGAGGTACCGGAGGTGATAAGGGGTACGAAGACAACTCAGATCGAGAGGAGGAACAAGGCAACGATTAACGTTAATAATCAAACTAAAGTACATGAAGTAAAGACGTAGTATTTAAATGGAATACCTAATTGTATTCCCAAATAGGAAGGAGAGTGGTCCATGACAATAAGACAAGTCATGAGGTCTGATGATATGTTGTGAGACAATTAAACGGAAGATGAGAAGACGGGTAAACGGGAAACGCTCAGTAAGCCTTCATTGCGTAAAAACCCGATGCTTCCAGAAGGTCCGGAGGCTCCGGTATATGACCGGAGCGACCGGAAGGTTGACGGGAGGCTCTGGACACTGGGGGCATGATGCAATCTGCCACCCCGGCAGATGTGCGGCAGATGGCAGGCAGATAGGAAAACCGCGCGATAAATGCCGGTTATCTGCCGGGCCCGCAGATGTTGGGCAGATATCAAATCTGCCCGCCATTTGCTCGTGATCTGCGGGCCGGGCAGATATCGGGCAGATTTGATATCTCCCGCATATCTGCACGTTATCTGCCGGGCCCGCAGATTCAAAATCTGCCCACCGGGCAGATTTTGAGAAGATGTCGAAAGCGCCGCGAGGCAACACTTGCTAAAAAAGGCTATAAAGAAAACCAGCTGACCTTCGGGACCCCCCCTTGACCGAAAACAGATTGCCTACCGAGTTGAACATGCAGCACACCAATGGTTTGCATGTGATGTGCGAACACAGCGCACAAAAATCCGCCTCAACAAAGCCTTTAGTGAGCCAAACATATTGAAATGGTTGTTTACCGCCCCAGTATAATGTATCTTCCTCCTCATCCTCCTCCTGCTGACACCAGAGTGCCGGTGACTACATGCCTCCAGCAGCGCATGTTGTGCCAGGAGCGAATTCGCGCCGGCAGAACGGACGCAGCTGCGTAGGCTCAAGCCGTGCGGACGAGAGCACCGAGTCCATGACGGGCGGTCGGCTAGCGAGGCTGGGGATTCCGTGCGCAACGGGTGTGAACGAGGCAGGGAGACAACAGTGGTGAGGGCTAAGTCAACAGATGCTCACCTAAAAAGAGAAAGAAAGGAAAAAACTCCAGAACATGGCTCCACCACTGCGTGCTCGCGGGCCCCGGGCGCATTTTTTGAAGGACGGAGGATCTGAATCCCTGTAGATCTCGAAAAACCGCCACAAAAGGGAGGGCACGGGGGCACTGGCAGGAAGAAAACTCGGATGAGAATTAGTCTGACGGCGTCCGTGGGCTTTCCGCCGGCCTGCTTGGTCAGAGACTGGACCAGAGTCAGCATATGACAAGCAGCTGCAGCGGCAGGGACTTGCCTTGAAAATCCTGAAGATCAACTTGCCCCGGACGCTCATGTTCGCCGAGGATGACATCCACGATTATGCGCTCCGGTGCTCGTGTTTGATTTGATGTGTGCTTCTGTGTGACATGTCGACAGTCGTAGGCGCAGTCGACCTGATTTCGGTTTCTCGATGTGAAGGATCGGTGTCAAAATAGAGGACAGACGACAAATAAAGAAAGAGGGAGCACAAGATACAATGTACCCCGTCCTTTGTCTCTTGCAGGAAGCTGGGTGCCATGAGGGTGGCCTCGATGCTGCTGGGGTGGTTGGCGTGCATGGAAGCGGCGGGCACGGTGATGACGGGCTTCGGCAGGGGCGGCGCGTGGGTCATTGGTGGTGGCACAGGCAGCTTCCTACACTCTCTTGGTGCATTGTCCCTGGCGTCCCGTCCTTTCCTGTGGCCACGGTATCTATCCCTGTCCCTTTTCTGGCCACTAGGAACGTGAATTCCCGATTCGGCATGGTATGAGCGTGCGCCGCAGCTACATGGAAGTATCCCTTAAACGAGCCGTGGCCGGCGGTTTCTTCCTTGTTGCGTGGAGCACTGAGATGTCGGAAGCAAAGAAGGAAATAGGCGCCCAGCCCAACAATGCCCGCAATTGATGGGAATAAACCCGGTCCGAGAGTCCGGGCCCTGAGCTTCTCAAGCCGACTCGGAGCTGTCCCGTTCAATGCTCATTAACTTGTGTATCGACTCCAAATGAACTCGCTTGAAGCAAACGTTGGACTCTTGAAGCTTGCATGTTTAGTTTAATTCTAGGGCTGTGCTGCTTGTTCGCATTCCGTGGCCTAGGAATTTTGAGTACAGGACAACTTGACCTCCACAAGGACAATAGAATAACAACATAGGCTTGATGGATGGTTCGGGTAATTCGCTCGGATTCTTTGAACACATCCCACCTCACCCTCCGCTTGCCGACAGCGCCATCGATTTATCCGGACAAACCGATGGGGATCTGCAGCAATAAGTAAACAGAAGAGTGGAAGGAAGGGTCTTGGTCAAGACTGGATGCTGACACTCTCGCGGACCAACGGCTCTTCTATGTTCAATTGCGGCCGATTTCGAAAAACAGACTTGCCAGGTGGACATCTTGGGGCGCCCGAGTCATATTGCCACGCTTTGATATTTTCATAATAGAAGCATTCTGCATTAGGACCGAGACAAAAGTAAGTCGAATTTATTCAAATATTGGCCGATTTGGATATACCAACTCACCATCTGGATCATTAGGACACCCTCTTGTCGTGTATTAAAGGCGCCGGCGCTCCGAGCAAAGACAAGCCCACACATCCATGTTTTATCTGCGAGGTCTTCCCAATTGGACCGAATACAAATGTGACTCAGATTTATTCGAATATCAACCGATTCTCCAAGTCTCACTCACCATCTCGAAACTTAAGATGTTATCCTTATGTGTATCAAAGGCCTCAGCGCTCCGAGCAAAGATGAGTCCGCACGTCGATGTTTTATCGACGAGGTTTTCCTAATTGGGCCGAATACAAACGCGAGTCAGATTCATTCAATTCTCGACCGATTCTCCGAGTCTCATACACCATATCGAACTTTAGGATGTTACCCTGCGGTTTATTAAAGGCGCAGGCGCTCCGAGCAAAAGCGAGTCCGCGCGTCGATGTTTTATCGACGAGGTTTTCCTAATTGAGCCGAATACATATGTGAGTCAAAGTCATTCAGATTTTGGCAGAATGACCCGATCTCACTCACAATCTGGATCATCAGGACGTCTTACTAATGTGTATTAAAGGCGCCGTCGCTCCGAGCAAAGACGAGCGCTTACGCCGATGTCTTTGCCGGGAGCTATTCCAGATTAGGACGAAAACAAGTGTCAGTCAAGTTCTTTCAAATATTCATCGATTTGTTTGATTGCACTCACCATCTGGATTGTCGGGATGTCATCCTGATGCATATTAAAGGCGCGGGCACTCCGATAAAAGCGAGTCCGCACGTCGATGTCTTTGCGGAGAGCTATTCCAGATTAGAACGAAAATAAATGTAAGTCTAATCCATTCAAATATTCACCGATTCGCTCAATCTAACTCACCATCTGGAACATTAGGACACCCTCTTGTCGTGTATTAAAGGCGCCGGCGCTGCGAGCAATGGCCGAGTCCACATACAGATGTTTTTGCGTCAAGACTTTCTGGAGGATGTAAGTCCAATTGACTGGAATATTGACTAATTGGCCCAATCTTATCAATCTAACTTACGGACCATATCTTTCATAGCCCCGTTTGTGCAAACAATGGTTGGGCCACTTTCCTGATCGGGCCCAAATGGCCCAAGCCACCGAGTCGCCGTCTGTGCTATGGATACTGCACATCTTGAAATTATGGATTCACAGAGGCTTGACGCCTCCAAGCGGGTGTGTTTTCCTTTGCACTGAGACATGTTCGGCCATGAATTAAAATTTAATTAGCTTTGTAGACTAATCACCTGAAGCTGAACATCCGAACCGGTCTCTGCGACAAGAAGCTCCGCAGGCACGAGCACCTGTACGGGAAGATTGTGGAAAACGACATGTGGTCAGGCGGGCTCACGGACGACTTTGCCACGCTCCAGGTCCAGATGCGTGGCTCTCAGTGCACGTGCACGCCACTCGTTTCCCGCCGAGCTGGAGATCCACGCGCATGGACACGATTGTGGGCGACGGCGACTGCGGGCTCACGCTCAAGGCCGTACTGTCCATTAGGATACTGTCTTGCCGCCCGTTCATTTGTCAACACCTCACGAAGCATACCACTTGGCCGGGGTCGTCCTTGTTTATAACTCTTGTTTTAATTGGGACATCACCGATAGTGAGCGGTTCTTTGCTTGGCGGATCTCTTGGAAGTAACACTTCTCCGTATCTGTTATGTTCCTCTCTCACCGTGAGCCAGCTCACTGACGCCGCACGAAGGAAGCATTGAGCTCTTTGCGCATTAGGGTTTGTCAAGGTCCGGCGACACAGTCCAGTGATATGCTAGTGCATGGGTGTTACGAGCCGACTAACACGATAAGCATGTGTACAATACTATCCGCTCATCACTCAAATCGTTTCCAAGCATGTTTCTCATACTCGATGATCCAATTTCTCCGTCTCTTAGGCCTGTAGAACGAGAAAACAAAGTAGTACCGCAAATAATTGAGGAACATACAGGATGGGCACCCGCGGTTCGATGAGAGCGCTGCTGGAGACTGGTAAACCGGTCGCGGAACAGATTTCCTTCAGGCTGCAATCAATATATTAGAATATGATATCACACAAGACGGGAAATGTGTAAGACGCACCGTCAGCGCTCGCAGACTCTTGCTCAGGTCCTCGCCCAGCTCCACAGGAGGTCACTATCGGCACATGCCGCCAAGAGGCCTGTTCCGGTGCGTGTTTCATTTTCCACCTTTTTTGAAATTGTTTTGACTGGGTCTTCGTCCAGTCCCGCCTGTTTCACCCTCATCCTGACCGACCACGCCGCCATTATGTGCAACAACGGCGATGTACCTGACGTCCTTGCCCCAGCATCCTCCCTTTTCGAAGCGTTCCGTGCGTGCGCATCGAGAAGAGGAAGCACACAATGTTTGAGGACGACGGTCCGAACAAGGCACGCATTGTTGCCAAGGCATCTATCGCCTCGACCTCCTCGTCCAAGTTAGGAGGCGAGAGCCTGATCAAGGCGACACAAGGGCTTTTGGTACGCCAGAGTCTGGAGGGAAGTTGTCTCGTTGCAGATCTCTCGCGTCAGTATTATCTCTCCTACTTCCTTCTATCGCTAACAGAGTCTCCAGTTCGTCCTGCGCCGGTCTTGTCGTGCCTCAGCCCCAACTCGCGCTCACGCTCGCCGACAATCACAACTTCAAGCTCCGGCGCCGACACCCTGCCTTTATCGTCTGTCGAGGGATCCTTCGTGTCCGAAGGCTCGCAGTCTAGCATGGACATGTCTCAATCTCAAGTCAATGTGATTCTCCCAAACGCTAAACATCCGATGTCAAGTACTGCACGGGACTGGGTGCGTGCACGTGCTTGGGAACAGGGGCATCTTCGCCGTGTTTATCTTGCCCAAGCTTGCGTGTCGCGGTCATCGGTCTACGAGGCCATCCAGGAGGAGTTGGCGAGCCCGGTGCCATCATCCACCGCATTCAAGAACAGCAGCCCTACTGCGTGCCAGGGCATCATCATCGTCGAGCCTGGTGCGGGCTCTGTCGATCTGACGCCCGGGGGCCCGAGCTGAGATGACGAGCGCGGCATCCTTGCGCTGTGCAAGTACTATGCTCTCCGGCACGAAGCAGAGGACACCGTCATCGAGAGTAAGCGGACGTGGTCTGACACCCCGTTCTCTGTCTACGTGCTGCAGGGTGAGTGCGATTCATCGTGCTTTTTTTAACCTTTACTGACGGTTCTCCCAGCATTCCAGCCACCCCAAGAATCCCGAGGGAATGCAAGTGCTCCTATTCCGTCCAAAACTACGGTCCACTGCCCTCTGAGCTCGGTCTGCGAAGAGTGCGCTCGCGTACCCAGTCGCGCCCTTTGCCGTACCTGGCATGCCAGGGTCAAAATCCTGCATCTCCTGAGTCTCAGCATCCCTCTCCCGCAGAGATGCACCACGGCTTCAGCAACAACTCGCCGCTGCATGCCCTGGACGTTAACGCTAGCGTCGACGTGCCCATGCCATCTGTCCTCTTGCCCAAGCACAAGAACACGTGGGGGCTTGTGCCAAATGCGCGCCCGCGCGTCGCGTCAGTTGCTCGCAGCACGGCACTCGGGTGGGCGAAACGCAGCACCAAGGCATTGTCGGATCTGAAGGACGATAACACCAGCGTGTCTTTCATGATGACGTACATTGATATATATTTCTTCTAATGCGAGGGCCCATTCATATCCAAACTGCAGCCCCAGTGAATCACTGAGGATCAGTCACCCGAGACCGTGCGGACGACCAACTTCAGCTCGTCCGGGTGCTGCGACGCCACGGCAACCTATCGCAGTGTAATATTATCACCGTGACTCGTAAACCGCGGCGACGGCAAGATCAAGAAATGGGACAAGGCGTCCGATATTTCCCTGGACGAAGAGGACGAATGTTGGCCAACTCTTTTTTTTACCTTGTTTTTGGTGAATATCTTTCAGTTCAGGCCTCGCGAGACAGAATTCTTCCCGAGGGCAACGAGCTTGGTGGTGATGATGACAGTCATGACGACAAGGTCTTTGGATTAGATTTGGATGTTGATGAAGAGATGGAGGACGACGAACCTGTTCCTCCGACAAAAAAGACCTCCAAGTCTAAAAAATCCAAACCCAAACCAAAAGAGTCTTCCGACGAGGAATCGGACGAGGACGAAGCCTGGGGCCGAGGCAGGTCGGCGTACTATTCCTCCAACGCCGCTCAGCTCGACTCTGACGATGAAGAAGGCAATGAGCTCGAGGAACAAGAAGCCGAGCGCTTGCAGGCTAAATCTCACAATGCCATGGCGGACGATGACTTTGGACTGGACAACGTGGCGGAGACGACCGTAATGTGTGTATCTCGTTTTTTATTTTGCCCATACTGTCTGAAATATAGCAGGGATGTGACCAACGACGCTGCTTCCCCAGCGGAACCCGTTCCCCTGGATCCCAAGTCCCTCATTCGTCATCTCGAAAAGATAAGTCCTGAAACCCTCGCGTTGGCCCGCGACTGGGAAGACACTGCGGAGAACGTCATAAAGACACGCCAAAAAATCACAAAGTAAGTACCAACAACGATATTTCTTGCATGTTTAATATCCATTAGATTGGAGGCTAACGATCCCGACTCCCTTACCAGGTGCTTTTGACCTATGCAACAGCCCTGGCATTTTATTTACATATACGGTCCAGCGAAAAGTACGCGCAACGGCCAGACTTGTTGCGGGAGCACCCTGTATTGGCGCCGCTGTTGACACTGAAACAGTCCCTCATTACTCTCGAGGAGCTCGACTTCACAGCGTCCGATTCCGAACCCGGCTCCAACGATAAGGACTGGACAACAATGTCCTCATGAATGCGGAGCAGCTGTGGAAGCTGGACCGTATGCAGGGTCTTGAAGACGATGAACTGGAGGATCTGCTCAAAGATGCGACACCCACGGCAGAGCATCGGTTATGGTGATGTTATGACGATGCTTTAATCTTATATTATTCCATTGTAATATAGCACTTGTGGACTTCAAGGCCGCCTGTGGCGATGTTGGACCCAAGATCAGTCCATAAGGGTGCATTGTTCCGCTGTTGCCGGGTTTTCTTCCATCAACTCGTGTCATTGATTGCGATCGGCGCCTATTTTGCTCTTAAGCCCAAACCACTACCTCAAGTACTTAGGTGCAGGAACGCTTGCAAGTACTCGGCAAGACATTCAGCGCGCACGATAAACGCGGGCGAAATCGACGAGAAGCTGATACATCGGTGCGTTCCACGCCCGCACCGTTCTGCTCCCGTGCGTCGGAACCAATACCCCTCTCTCGCGAGCGGATTCGGTTTCTGTCGTGTTTTGAGGTGAGTCTTGATTTTCCTCTTCTTTCTGTGCCTGCTGACTCCTCGTTCAGCGGGAGCCCATTAGTGACATGGCCATGAGTGCGTCGATCTCCCGCTGTACTACGCCCACGAGTGCGCGGCCAACCCAAGTGCTCATCTCCACGATGTCGTTCGCCACGTGCGCAACCACGCTCATAAACAGTATCGGTGTCTGCCCTTCCTCATAAGCGAACCCGCCACTGACTCGACCGCGCTGTGGTGACCAGCACAGCAACACCGCCGTGCGCAGCCGCGCTTGCCCAGCCTCATCCGCCGAGCAGCCCTTGGCAGTGTGCACCAGTCTGCTCGGGCAAAGCCGGAGACCTTGCACGTGCAAGCTCTCCACTTCTTTCTCTGACAATGAGACTCTTAGTCTACCACCGTCACCTGCAAACTCGCCTGCGCACACTGCAGCCGCACCCTGCCTCCATGGCGCCGCACAGATGCTGACCATCCAGACAATCCGAGCAGATAAACGGGACAGACCACACGGAGGATGTCGAGGACGAGCACGCACTCGATGCCGAGGGCCCTTGACAACGTCCGCACTGCCGACTTGGCGCTAGACCGAGGAATCTCACCGTACACGCCAACTCCAGGGGGCCTCGACAGCGGACCATCGTGCCATCCCCTCACCTCATTTGCGTGGGCACTTCTCCCGCTCGCCTGCGGGACTCGACAGCGCACCTCATGCAACGATAGCAGCGCACTCGCCCCTGGGACCAGTCCCGCGACCGCTCGCCGCCACCGATGTGTGTGCACAACATCGTCTCTCTGGCTGGACAAAGTCGTGTTTGTCCTTTTTTTTTTTCTTTTCTTTTCTCTTTCTTTTTGCTGACTGCTCCTGTCCGCAGTGCATACCAGCCGCACACTGCAGATCTTGCACGCTAACGTTTCCCGCTCTTTCGCTGTGCCACCAACCCTATTGCTGCTAGGACATCGGAGCCGCACACGCAGCGACCGGCGGGACGAGTGCGGCCCAATTTTCAGGAGCCACTACGTGGACGGCGAGGCGCTTGCAACATGCATCCTGAACAGCTGCAGGTCGCGATGGTCCAAGCGCCCTCGACATCAAGCTCAAACGCGCAACGGTCGACATGCTTAAGCAGCTTGCGGAGCTCTAAGGCATCCTTGCAGCTGCTCGCTCGCGAGGTCGTCCTCAGTGCTGATTAACTAACACAGCAACGCTGCGCAACAACCCCACTCGCGCCACGTTCCCGTTCACCGGTGCCTCGTGCCTCTCCACTGACAGTTCTGTGCGCGGCGGCCCGCGAGTATGCATCTGTTCAAGCCATACCCGGTGCCTTTGCCTTTGACTAAGTTCTTTGATTTTATTTTTCTGCTTTCATGCTGACTTCTCCCTCAGGGGTCTCCCCTGGCGGGTTGGCGCAGCGCGTAGAGCATCGCGTTGAGGTCCGCTCACGATGCGAACACGGCCGTGATAAAGGATGGAATAGTGCACTGCATTCAATTGGGGCTCCCTCGAGGCCATGGAGTAGGAGAAACCCGAGGAACAGAGATGTGCAGGATAAAGGGAGTGTGTGCACGTTCCTGCACTTAGACATTAGGCTACCTATTCAGGCTCTGCTTAGAGGTAGCGGGTATATGTGTATCGCAATGTATATGACATGAAAATGTGTTCAATATTTGTGGAAGAGACGGTTAAGTTTGGAGATGCAGGCTTTAGCTAATATCCAAGAACTCGTTCCACAACACATTGCATGGTGTATAAGTAGGGTACATTAGCAATGCACTATATAATGCCTCAACTGCTTTGGGACAAGGGGTGGGGTCCCGAAGGTCAGCTGCTTTCCATTATAGCCTGTTTTAGCAAGTGTTGCCTCGAGGCACATTGACATCTTCTCAAAATCTGCCCGGTGGGCAGATTTTGAATCTGCGGGCCCGGCAGATAACGCACAGATATGTGGGAGATATAAAATCTGCCCGGCCCGCAGATCACGAGCAAATGGCGGGCAGATTTGATATCTGCCCAACATCTGCAGGCCAGGCAGATAACCGGCATTTATCGCGCGGTTTACCTATCTGCTCGCCATCTGTCGCACATCTGCCGGGCCCGCAGATTGCATCATGCCCCCAGTGGGAATGTTGCATGGATATAACAGTATCCCCCTCTTAGGTTCCTCTCCCATGAGGAACCCAAGAGATAACAAGTTGGCCGAACAATGAAGGAGCGTGGGAAAATAAACAAGATCAAAAAGTCACGTGCTGTTGGTTTTGACTCAGACGTTTCTTTCTTTTCTACCACCACCACCTCCGGTCACCAAACACACACCACAATGCAACACGGTGGAAGCGACAACGGCGGGCGCGATGGAGACTCGGAGGACGACTGCAGCGACGCCGGCAAGGGGAAGATTTCCGGGAAGGGGAAGGCTCGAGCGACGACGTCGGAGCTGCGCGACGAGGCAACGCAGCGCTTCTACGAGGAGCGCGAGGAGCGCCGGGCTCGCCTAATCTCCGCCTACGAGGAACAGGCGCAGGAGGCCGCGCAACGGGCGGAGGTCGCGAACGAGGAGGCTGCATGAGCTCTCCAGCTCGTGCACGACTTGGAGCTCCTTGACGCGGAGGCTCCTGAGTTCGATGACGTGCCCGTCATCGAAACGTTGAAGTCGGCGTCCCCGGAGCGCACGGAAGGTCCGGGAGGTGAGGAGGAGAATGACGAGGTGGATAGCAATGTGGAGCAGGAGGGAGACAATGGTGCGTCGCAGTTAAACCGGAGGTTCCGGTACTAACCCAATTTTTTTTCCTAGCCTGCGACTCCTGCCGCAAGAGCAGTGAGGTATGCGTCGTGGAATACAGACGCACTGTGTGCCGGCGCTGCCGCGCCAAACACATCCACTGCAGCCGTGCCCGCCCCCTTGGTCCACCGCGCGTCAACAAGCGCAAGATGGCGAAGGCCCGTCGACAGGATTCCGGACCTGTCGCGGGGCCCTCGCGGACGCGCTGGAGCACCCGGAACGTCGGGGGCGACCGGAGCAACCGTGAGGTACAGGATCGCACGAGGAAGGAACGGGAGCGCAGGGCGCGCAAGGATGGGAAGACGGAGGAGCGGGGCCGGAGGTTCCGGGCACTCGTGGATCGAGTGGAGTTCCTCGAGCAGGAGCACATCCGGGTGATGGGGCGATACAAGTTGGCGTATCGCGCGTCCCACATCATCCTCCGGACGCTCGCAGCTCCGGGAAGTACGACGGAGGTGCCCTGGGGGGCTCGTAGGATGCTCCGGTGGATGGAGGAGGACGCCGGGAACAACGACTGGGATATGTCCTTGCCGCAGGAGGAAGGAGGGTCGTCCGACGAAGAGGAGCATCCGGAGCCCCCGGTGAAGCGTCGGAGGTTGATGAGGCGGGGAAGGCCCGAAGTGGAGGAGAGAGTGGAGGAGCCCGAGGAGTCGGAGGACACGGAAGTGGAACCGGAGGCTCCGGTTGCGCGCCGGGCCCGATCCGACTCGTGGCCTGCGGATATGCGGGTCATTGAGGGCGAGGTGGAGGAGGTGAGGATGGATGTGGATGTCCCGGAAGTTCCGGAGGCATCGAGGGAGGAAGTCGTGGAGGTGGATGCGCCGGAGGCACCGGAGGGGCAAGGAACGCCCGAGGAACACACCACGGGCCAGGCGGAGGCGAGGACCATCACGGTCCCAACCTTCAAGCCTGATCCTGAGCCGGTTCCGTCTCCGCCCCCCACTCCGCCGCCTGTACCAGAGGCTCCGGTACGGGTGAAGAGGGAGTCGGAGGAGCGGGGCTTCCAGAGCTTGGTGCTCCAACCGGGAGCGCCAGCAGGATTCCACGAGGAGGATGGGGTGTTCGTCTTGGACGACGAGGATGAGGAAATGGGGGAGCCGGAGGCTCCGGGAGAAAAGCCGGAGGCGTCCGGAGGTGAAGACGAAGGTCCAAAGTGACCAATGGACAATATAAAGACATTTGTAAATAATGAGTGTTTTGTATTTGTGGATTCGGATGAAGTCTTTCTTGATTTGATTTTATGTGAACTTGAGTGAAATGAAAAGGATCCGGAGGTTCCGGTTAATCACTGGAGGGTCCGGAGAAGGAATGGTGAGGATTCCGATGTGACGGAATAGAAAGGCAACGTTCCGGAGCAGTTCCGGAACCGGAACGCATCGTATACGATACGGGTTGGGTTCCACTGTAGGAACTGTTGCATTCAAAGAATGAATAATTGGAGAAATGATGAATGATTGGAATATTGATGAATGATAAGAGGAGTGTTATTCCGTTGATTGGAAAAGTGACCAAATCAAGATGTCGATTGGTCCACTCCGTCTGTCGATAAGTGACCAGAGTAATTCCCGGGCACGAAACAAAAATGAATTGGCAAAGGAGTGTGATGCCGGAAGTGAACCGGAAGAATTCGGAAGCGATCCGAAAGGAAACCGGAAAGAATAGAAGGAGAGCCGGAAGGACTCCAGAGGGATTATTCGGAAATGTACCGGAGAGGTTCCGGAAGTGTCCCGGAGGCGATCCGGAAGTATGCCAATGGATAGGCGGCAAAGAAGAGAAAGTGGTTGGGCAGATGAGTGATTAAATGAAGTTGCCCAAGATCCTGAATGGGATAAGAGAATGTAATGTGAAATGAGTACCGATGCGAGAGTTGATCGTGAAGACTCTCGGGGAATCGGGTAATACTCGATATGTGCCCGGAAGTGAAGGGATGGGCGAAGATGGGTGGAATGATCGGATAGACAGATTGATGCACCCAGATGCGCAGATGCAGTATGGATAACAGAAGGTTGTCGACCACTATGTCTCCGGAAACTCCGGAGCTTCCAGAACATCCGGGGCTCATGGAGGAATCAGTTGTTGCTTGACTGTGGGTCGTTGATTGGTTCCGGTACCGGTTGGGTATTTGGCGGATGGTCCGGAGGGTGAACGATGTCTGGAACAAGACCGGAATACCGGAATACCGATGAATGATACCCTGGAATGCGTAGTGGTAGTTGGTCGAAAATTGATTGGATCTGAAATCGAATAGCGAGTGCAGTTGTGCCGTTTGCAGAGAGGAAGGCCAAACAACGAAAGATGGACTGAGAGGATGTGTTCCGCGTGGTATGCTGACTTTTTAGATCAATAGTCGGCAATTCCTGCGCAGAAAAGTTGAAAATTATCGGATTTTTTATAGGCTTATCCCCCCCCTCTTAAGGGTAGATGTCCCATCGTCTGCCGACAATTTCACATCCTCTGAGTCACTCCGGTAAGCGCTGGAGAGTTCCGGAATTTACCGGAGAGGCCCGGAAGGGACCTGAGAAGCACCGTAAGGTGGAAGGAGCGACAATCCCGGCAGCACAAATGCAGGAGGAAACCTCGACTGCAAACAGAGCGATAGGGATTGGTGGTCGTAACTCGGAATTTGGAATATTGGGCTCCGGAGAAGAGCTCCGTAAATCGGAGATACCGGAGGTTGATTTGGAGCGTTGGAACGCCGCAAGGCAAGGATTCCAAGATGTGGAGAGAGGTTCCGATAGGTCCAAGCAACCGAACTCGGAATACGACCGGATGAACACCACCTCCGAAGATACATGGAGGCGGAATCCATGGAGCTGTTCGCCAAAGAATAGAATGGAAAAGACGAAATTTGATGGAAAAACTCCAGGTGCCCGAAAACAAGCCAAGTACGTCCGTTTCAAAGACCTTGACTCGAAAATGCAAACATCGATGAGTGCAATGATAGCACTTAGAAAATTGCGAGTCTGGGGGCTCCGGCAACGACGTTGGAACCGGAGCCTCTGGACCAGGGACACGATGATGCTGGAATAGAGGAATCAAAGGTGGGATAAACGAACAGTAGAACCTCAACGTTTCGCAGTTGTTAGTAAGTGAATAATCCTGTTTTTGTGCGATGTGCGAACTCCTTGTCGAGGGGAACCGGAGACGATCGGAGGTCTCTGGACAAAGTCCAGGAGATGTCCAGGTAGGACCGTTGGAAACTGTTTCCTGAGGCCACCGGAGGATAACGTACGAGTGATCCGGAGACGCCTAAGACGATTGAAAGAACACGGATCTCCGGAGGTCATCGAAGGATGACCTACCACGGAACGGGTGAACTGGAGAATCCGGAGGCGATCGGTGAAGCCGGAGGAAAGCATAGGTCTCCGGGGGCCATCGCAGGAAGACCACGGGTGACCCGGAGTAGCCAGAGGCGGTCGGGTCTCCAGAGATTATCGGAAGATGGCCTACTTGTGAACTGGAGGAGAACGATGGACTACAGATAAGATCAAGGGCAGTTCCCGGAGGAGAACGCAAGTCTCCAGAGGCTCCGGAATAGAATCGGATGATGTGCCCATGATCAATGCAGTGAATCCGGAGGACATTGGTCGAAAGGTTCGAATAGGAGTTTTGGATGCGCCAGGAAAGTTTCCTGACTTGCGACATGGAAATTGATCTGAATTCCACGGAGTCCAAGAAATGGCGTAACTTCGAAATGATTATTAAAGACAGAAAAGGGCGAGGATGAACAATAAGGCTAATAGCCTAAAGGTAAAATTGGGAAAGAGGTTATTTTGGCCTCTTGAAAAGAGCGATCCACAAGCGGAAGCCAAGCAATTGCCGGAACGCCCGGAGGACCGTGAAGCGAATAGCCTCAGGGTATGACCGGAGATTACACAGAGCAATATTGCTCCGGAGGTTACCGGAAGTAAAGTGCCCAATGGATGTCGACGAGACAACCGGAGCGAGCGGAGGGGTGTCCGGAGAGTATCCGGGACGATGTCCAAAACCGGAGAGTGTCCGGAAGGACGTCCGGAAGATGTGTTATATACCGAGCCGGGGTGGACCCGAAGAGTAAATGACCGAGTGACCGGAGGCTCCGGTATGTCGGAGCGTCGGAGAGCCGGAGGGTCCGGAACGTATACGGAGGAGGATCACAACACCACAGGGGGTCAAGGGTGAGTGACTACCCTAACCGGCAGGTACCCGATAGAGGAAGACAAGTCGGAGTACCGGAGGGAACCGGAGAGAACGGAGACGACTCAGTGCAAGGGAAGTGAGCCAAGCAACGTCAATTATCAATCTGACGTACAGGACATATTAAAGACGTATTTATACTAAGTATCTAATTGTATTCCATAAAAGGAAGGAGAGTGGTTCTTAACAATAAGTCAAGTCAGATGGGCTGATGAGAAGTCGTATGACAATAAGTGAAAAGGAAGGAAGACGGATAAACGGGAAACGCTCAGTAATCCTTCATTGCGTAAAAACCCGATGGTACCGGATGGTCCGGAGGCTCCGGTAATATACCGGAGCCTCGGAACCTACCGGAGCTACCGGAAGGTCGATGAGAACACTGGGGATGTTGCATGGATATAACAAGATGGTGACGAGTCAAAATCCGGAAAGGAGAGACAGATGTCTCGGAGATGTTCCGGGGAACGATATGACGTTCCGGAGGAATGGTGGCACGCAGGCCGATGAGACCGAAGGGACTCAAGGTGATGGCGTTAAAATTGTCGGTATGAGCAGCGGAGGGTGTCGGAGCTCCGGCGCAGCATTGCTCTACCCGCGATTGGGTACCGAACCAATATCCGACATTGCTGCCGGTCGTGTGCACACTAAGCCCCATGTGAATAAGGAACAGATCAGTTGGAAACTTCCGACTAGTCAATCAACGGATTGATACGGTGGAGTTTGCTGGTATCCAGGAACCAGATTGATGGGGAATCAGAATCGATGACGCCGAGTTCCGAATAGGAACGTCACCAAATGATGGAATTATGACAGACGAGGCTGCCGATTAGAGGGAAGAAGATGCTGATGAGATAGATAAGTAAACAAAAACAGATCCGGAACGGAGAGGGAGTCTCCGGTCGGAAGTTGAAACCCATGGCATTTCTGAGATGATAGAGATAATGAGATCATAGATCCGGCTCATGAGAGCGGGACTGTCGTGAGAGTGGAAAAAGAATGGATGCGTGGGTATGATGAACTCGGAAAGGCCTCCGGAGGCCGACGCAGACCACCGGAGTACGAGTTTTCGAGGCTGCTGGTCAAGTTAGGCACTGATGTTGGTCGGATCGGTGGATTTGGCAGCTGAACTTGCGCCAGAATGACCCGGACGCTTCCTACACTCGGTGACCTTGTGTCCGGAGCCTCCGCAATACATGCAAAGACCCCGGGCCTTCCGTCGTTCGTTTTCTGCAGGGAGAATCCGTCTGGTTTTACCGAGTAGCTTATTGACGGACTCCGGAAACTTCGGGTGATGAGCCCCGGAGACTCCAAAGGCTCGACCGGAAGGTTCCGGTGCTGCGGACTGCGGTACGGATGGTGCGGAAGACGTGAGACTGAAGACGGAAAGTGCCGGCGAAGGGGTGCCAAAATTGGAACTGCCGGAATCTCCTCCGGATGGTTCGGAATCACCCAGAAGTTGAGAAACTTCAGATCCGCTTTGCTCTTCATCAATCCGCTGCCAATACCAGTAATCGATACGGCGGACGATTGCTCGGACACCTTCGAGCGAACTCGGATAGGTGTACTGATCCATCTCCGAAATGATCCGGAGAGGGAGAGCGGCGCGGAGAGCGTGACTGAGAGCGGAATCGCTCCAATCAAGAAGGGAAGTGATTTCGTCGAAGTTAATGAGGAAAGGAATGATCCGGTCGGAGTGTTTCATCCGGAGGCGTCGGAGCTGATCCTCTGCGACTCCGGTCGGATCCGGAGGACCGAATACGTCGAAAAACTCCATAATGAACAAGGAAAAATTCCCTTGCCACAGAAGGTCCTGCTGCACGCCAGAGGATTCGAACAGGCGTGCAGCCTCGCCCCAGAGGAACGACAAGATGAATAAATTCTTGTCGTCGTCCGTGCGGAAGTCCCGGGGACGCTCCGCAAAATGCAGGTAGCATTGGGCTAGGAAGGGACGGAGTTTCGAGGGATCGGTTCCGTCAAAGAATTCCGGATTTCGGAGGTTAGACCGGAGCGAACAAGGAGCTGCGTTGGAGGAGTATAGAATGGTATCCGGAACTCCGTTCGTGAACGCAGATGAGCTCGGGGGACGCGATGAAAGGAGATTGATGTGATGGGAATGATTTCCGCCGATGCTGTCATGGGTGCTATGGAAACCGTAGTCTGGGGAACCGGAGTACGACGGAGGATCCACCAGTGGTTGGATATGATGTACCGGTTGGTAATAGTGATGGAAGACAGCAGATGGGACGGGATAAGTCTGTCCGGCCTCAGTGTTTCCAGAGAACACTCCAGAATTTCCCGGAACAGGAACCGGAGGTTCCGGAGGATACGCCAAGGGTTGTGGAAAGCCAGTATAGACCTGAGGAAAATCCATGCTCCATGGACCGATTGGACTGGAAGTACCCGGAACAAGGTACGGGGTCCATGGATTGGCAGAAAATACGTTGGAGGACGAAGTCAACTCCGAGGCATCACAAGGTGTGGCAGTGCTGTGACCAAGGTGACACTCCTCAACGCCCAGCGGGGAGCCCGCTAGCGATGGGAAGACAAGAGGAGTGGTGCCGCAAGAAGAATAAGACATAGTTGCCAGCCAAGACAGGGAGTTTGATTATACTGCTATATACCGTGCCTGAATGGACCTTGGACGAGATGGAAGATGGGCCGGAGGTTCCAGAGGTACCGGAGGGGCCGGAAGAGGTCCGGTGCAGTATAAAGAAAGGATAGCAACACCACAGGGGGTTAAGGGTGAGCTAATGCCTTGACTGACGAATAACCGGAAGTCGAGGTACCGGAGGTGATAAGGGGTACGAAGACAACTCAGATCGAGAGGAGGAACAAGGCAACGATTAACGTTAATAATCAAACTAAAGTACATGAAGTAAAGACGTAGTATTTAAATGGAATACCTAATTGTATTCCCAAATAGGAAGGAGAGTGGTCCATGACAATAAGACAAGTCATGAGGTCTGATGATATGTTGTGAGACAATTAAATGGAAGATGAGAAGACGGGTAAACGGGAAACGCTCAGTAAGCCTTCATTGCGTAAAAACCCGATGCTTCCGGAAGGTCCGGAGGCTCCGGTATATGACCGGAGCGACCGGAAGGTCGACGGGAGGCTCTGGAATGTTTCTTGGATATAACAGCCCGACAGTGAAGGCGATGGTCGGGAAAGTCAGCCTGATTGTTTGGCATTGTCTGATGTGACACGGAACTCCTATAATAAAGGAGCGCATGCACGGAGGGGCGAGGTGGGCTCTTTCCACGGGCCATTTCAATGGACCCCTTGAAAACGCTCGCCGCTTCGCTGCAGGACTCCACCGATTATTGGGTGTTTGATCTGGGTTTTCTAGGTCTTCACTAGCCAGCGCAGCTCAATCCTTCCCCGACATGTCACGTTTCCGGCCGCAATGCACGCCGATGGTGGTATGCCCATTGATATCACATGGATCAGAGTGAGGAACAGTAGAATAGGTGCTGAAAAGGTTGTAAAAGGTGATGCTGGGACAAAATAGGGGAGTTCAAAGTTAAAACACGCCGGACGCTTTTTCGCTTTTTCGCCGGACGCTTTTCGTCATGTGATTTTCGGCCGTTTCCTGAAGGAGTGAAGTTGAGAAAGTTGAACAAGAAATGTTGTATTTTCTCGCTCTACACGGCTGAAGCTCCGTAGGTCCGTGGGTGTCGGATCTCAATTTGAAGGGCGACTTGAACACGAGGAGGCCTTAGGTAAACAATAAATGAGACATGCTTGACCGTGAGCCATGCCTAGGGAAGTGGGTCGAGAAATTCCTGGGTGTTCGGTTGCCGCTGAACAAAAGTAGCTCTAGATTACTGACGGGCAATTTACCAGTTGGATACAAGCGAGCAAGCTCCGAACAGTAGATATTTAAAAGCCAAAGGACGAAAGGAACACATGGTAAATCGTCGGCTTGATAGGAAGCGGCACATACGGGCCGCGTACCCTTCAGCGCAAGCGCCCTCCTGCTTGTGATTCCGCGCGTTAGTCTTTTGGTGCGAATCGGGGGCGGGCGTCCCAGAGTCTTTCTCTACTGTCAAAATTCTAGTCTCGATGGTTCACGAAGAGGCTCGGTGACCCCGGGCGCCCCTAGCCTTCGGCGACGAACACCGCTCGGAACGTCGGGATTCCGTTTCTTCCGGAGCGGCACCGTGTATTTTCAGGACGAGACCACTGTGTCGAAACTGAGCCATTACCGGAGGTCTCCATGTGCCACATTGGATAGCACAGGGAGAACTGCATGAATGCTGTCCAAGTGTCCAAAGCCCGTTGTGTGCAATCAATCAACTGGATGGTTATAATGCCTAGATAGGGGAAATTCTACCTACCTACCTGGAAATTCCCACTGGCAGCCGGGATGTCAGGATTGGGCAAAGAGAAAGTCTTTGATACATGAGGAACCGGAGAAAGGACCAAAGCGAGAACAAATGCGCCAAACAACGTTGTGGCTATACACGTGGCGACGACTCAGCTCGTGACATGACATCGACCTCCTCGTCCCCCACCACCACCATGCTCGTCGCGACTGCCGACTCGAGTTTTTTTTCCAACCAGTCCTCGCACGCGTCGACTTCGACCACCGTCGTAAAGACGCGCATGGTTCGCGTGCCCACCAAATTTTCACCCCCCTCCTCGAGCCCGCCACATGCGACGACAAAGTCGACTACCTCTTCGCCGCTTTCCTCGCCCCCCACCTCATCCCCAACGTCTAGTCCCCCACGAAAGCGCAAATCCGCATCCATGGGGTCCATGTATGACCCCGACTCGGCCTTGCCACGCGACGTCAAGAGACTACGGGGTGATAAACCGCGTAAACGCGCCGTATCCACGCCCAAACTCGCTCCACGAGCTTCCAGTCAGCAGAAAACACTGCCATCGTCTCCGGAACCGATATATCGGAGTAGCAGGTCGCGTTCGGCCTCACACTTCACACCCGGCGAAAGCGAAACCCTCGTGGTCCAGTGCTGCTGGGCCGCAGATGAAGACGGAGGCCCCGATCCCGCGCATTTTAGCTCGGAGAAAGCGGTCGCGTTGCTCCTCCGGACGTATTGCGCATGTCCGTGGCCACCCTTTTACTCGAAAGGAATGACGCTGATCCGTACTCTCAGACTTTAAAAATCTCAAGGACCCAAACGACATGAGATTCAAGCCTCATCCAAAAAACTATCCCACTGTAGAGCTGGAATACCCCAATACGAATTCGGTAGAGAGGTACATCATCCGCGAATACCAGTCGTGCGAGCAGCGCTGAAAAGGCTCCCTTGCAGATTCATCCTTCTGGCTCCGAAAGACAAAGACCACTACAATCCGATAATGGACGTCGAAAAGACCTTGTACACATTAATAGAGTGTGCGTTCATACCCTTTTTTTTTGGTCTATCTGAATGATCATCATTTCTCAGGCTATTTGACCCGCGCTCAACAAGCCCTCTTCGGACCTATACCGAAGGATACTCTCTTTGACTGTGACGAGCCATCACCATCGCCATCGCCCCCGCGCTCTCACTCTTCGTCTGGAAGCGTGTCGAGTCTTTCGTCGTCCAACTCATCGGGCTCCGAGTCCTCAGGATCTGTCTCTGTCCCTAGGGATGAGAAACCCAATTACCTCCGTAACGTCCAGCGAGCCATACATCGACGCGATGGGCCCTCGTTCGTGGAGGCGTTCAACAAAATCAACAGCATCCTGAGGGAACTCAAATATCCCCGTCTTCCGCCGGACACCTTCCAGAACCCCCCGCCGAATGCGCTCAAGCACATGGTGCACTCGTGGACACAGACGGGGCTGCCGAAAAAGGTGCTCATGCGTATCATCGAGGAGAACTACCAGCGCAGCGTCGGCCCGTACGTGCAGAAGCTCAAGCATTACGAAGCGTTCTCGAGCGCGGTGTACGGCGAGCTGATGCCGTCCCTGGTGCATGAGATCCTCGAGCTCACGAAGCTGAAGGAGGACTCGCTTTTCCTGGACCTTGGAAGTGGTGTCGGAAATGTCGTCGTCCAGGCGAGCCTGCAGACCGGCTGCCGTAGCTACGGGATCGAGCTGAACCCGACGCCGGCCAAAGTCGCGAAGAACATGGCGGCGAACTTCAAGGTCCGGTGCCGCATGTGGGGTGTTAAGGTCGGGGACATCGAGCTGGAGGAGGGCGACATGCTCACGAGCCCGAGGGTGAACGAGCTTATCAGTCAGGCGGACGTGGTGCTGGTCGATAACAAGGTGTTCGAGCAGAGCCGTGAGTCGTGCCTTTCTTCCCGCCGCCCGCGCTGACGGATTGGCGCCAGTGAATGAGCAGCTCAGGCCAAAGTTCCTCGACCTCAAGGAGGGCGCTTACGTCGTGTCGTTGGCGCCCTTCGTGCCGTCGCTGAACGCACGCGTCACTGAGCGGAACGTACGTCCTTCTCTCCTCGCCACGTGCGCGTGCTCATCCCTCTTGCGCAGGTGGACGACATTAGCGCCATCTTCGACGTCAGCGAGCGCACGTACCACTCCGGGAGCGTCTCCTGGGGGAACAACGGTGGCACGTACTACATCCACCGCGTCGACCGGGCGGGGTACGCCGAGATCCGCGAGCGGTTTGAGAACTCGCGGGGCGGGACTTCCCGCCGGCGGCGCTCTTAGGGGCTGTTGTCTCCCTGCTTCCTGCCCCGTGGTCCCGGATCCTAGATTGGGATTGCGCCTCCTTTTATCCCTCTATATCGATTGCTCTCCACGCACCAGCTTTGACGCACACGGATCATACTTATTCCTCCCCGCATCCATCATTACTCCCCGGAAGCCCCCTCCCTCCATCTCCATCTCTCTTTTTGTCCCTTGCTGTGATGTTTCTTCCTCCTATCCTAGATACCGTACTTCTCCGATGTAGTTTTTTCCCCCTTTTGTTTATACCTCTACGTTATTCTCGTGCTGTTTATACGATCACGATATTCTGCATCTCCCTCCCTCCGCATACATATATGCATGTACGCACTTATCTTTATACGTCTCGATGTGTACAACGGTCTGGGATTGCGATTACTAGAGTGTGAAATTTCACGCCATTAACGGTTGTTTTCGAGACCGCATCTATTTGTTATATGAGCTTGAAGACCACGTATTGGCTCGGAGCCAGCAGCAACGAGCGCTCATCATGTGGGGAGGATGTAAGTGGGTCGACGTCGGCTGTCAGATGGAAGACATGGTGACAATACCGCTACCTCGGGTAACTCGTGTGCTGTGATGAATGCATTGCAGTGCACAAAATTCTTCAATCGGCGGGTCTGCTCCATCAGTGCTGCGTATTTCTTTTGAGGATGCCGCATAGATAGTGTCGTCCATGGCAGTAGACCTGTCTGATCAGAGTGACCTTTCGCAGTACGCACGCTCTTGGGCCTCCCTGTCGAGCTTGAATAATTCCCTAATATGGATAATGGACGAGTTTGCATTGGTTCTGTTGCTGCTTCGGGCCCTCGGCTTTCCTTTATGATTTATCACGTTCTCTAATGAATGAGGCAATGATAGAATTTTTGGTCTAAGGCCAGGTCGAAGATAACGGTTTATGGCCTTGGGCAGGTCACTCGCTGCGTTCAGAGGGGCCCTACGACAGCAAACCGGTCTAGGCCCTAGGGGGCTAGGTCGAAAGAGTGGTGTATGCCTGTCTCAGTCAACAATTTGACCGACATAGACGGTACAGGTCTGACGCGCTAGGTCTAGGCGGCCTAGACCGGCCCGCCTTACGGCATAGATAGTCGGACTATGACGGCCTAGCCCAAACGGCGTCTAGGGCCGGGCTGAACGCAGTGACTTTTCAAAAGCGGAGAAACGTAAACTTTAAATTGTGTTTAAACCTCCGAGTGTGCATAAGAGCCGGCATCCAGGGAAGTGCCGTCCGAAGACCCAGATTCTGAGACGAGTTCAAATCCTGAATCACTGTCGCCAGAAATGGACGATCCGTCGACCGAAGGTATAATCTCTGCGTCAGCTCGGCGGGAGCCTACCATGGAGGAATGGATAATTTCGAAGTCGGCCACAGCTTCGGCTGCCGTTGGTCGTTCTGGGTTGAGCCAAGTCATTGCAGTGGAGAGAGAGTGAAAGCCTTCCAGCAGGGCGGGATGATTCTACCGAGATGTCAGAGGAGGGCAGGGAGATATTCAACCCAACGCGTACAATAATTAGGCCCACGAATACATTTCCAAGCTGGTAGATGTCGACTTTGAACGGATTATATAGAATCGTATCGGACAATTCAGGGACCGTCTTGTCTTGGCCAAAGACTCCTAGGGTCTGCGTTCTTTCGGGACCATCTGGCCAGTAATCAGAGAGACAAAAAACCGATGAAATAGTGATGAGACAGAAGATCGAGACTACCAGTATACGCCATAATTGACGCCATCTTCTCTATATGAGGCCCTGTGAAGGAATTAACATTCGAATCGTTGTATTGTAGAATATCACCGGGAGGAATTCAAGTTGTCGCATAGCCTCTGTGTAACTTCCTGGACATTCTGAAATGGCGGCGAAGCAAATGGTCGAAGGGATGGCATAACAATCAGGGCGAAGTCATCATTGTCCGATAGAGGAATGATGTCGAGTAGACGGAATGTCCGGGTGTGAGAGTGTCTCCGCAGATCATCCCAGCAGAATCTCCTATGTCCAAGTTCGAATGCGCTTCGATACCGCCTTGGAGCCATCTGCAACGCGGATTGCATCGAGAACGTTGAACCTCTGGGAAACTATGACTGCGCGACTCTTCGTTATCATCGCCTAGTCATTCGGAAATTCAGGCGCGGATATATCATATTATTTGGGTCTGTCGGAGAATGGGGTCACATGACTGAATGTATAGGCCGGGTGCTAGCACAATGCCAAGGTTTGATTCTAATGAACTGCCAATGAGTCAATTTTTTAGAATTAAAGTACAATCAGAGGCAAGCACTGCTCTGGTGTGGACATAGCGTCGGTATCATTGACTGAGAAATTCAGGATCGAGTTCTATGGCTCTCGGAAGAGATAACTGATCAACTCCTCGACGACCTTGACATTGACACTATTTCCGATGAGACGATATTTGGTCTTCCGTGAGATCCCGTCTGGCCATCTGAACGAACAGTCCGACGGATGGCCCGAAGAGGGCGATGAGGTGAAGGAAAATAGCCGCAGCAACTCTTCTGGAGAAAAATATCTGAGTCCCAGTTGGTCCAGGATGCGGACTGCATCCGCGCTCTCGTTCGATGCCTTGGATTGGAGGAACTTATCGAAGACTGTCCCTGTCTGCGGAACATGAGTGAAAGATACGATCAAAGAAAGACCTGAAATACATCCTGGTCCTCGTTCATCTGCAAGATAGATCCAGATCGCTCGACCAAATGTGTATAGCCTGCAGGAGATGAATTGGTGAACAAGACAAGAGGGAAGGAAAATACCGCGTGTGAAACAGCAGGTTCTTCTGGAGGATGGAAGAACGATATCAAATAATCTTCCCCACTTGCGAAGGACCTTGTCCGGGATAGTGGATTCACCCGCAGATTCTAAATCAAGATAATCTCGTATCTCGTGGACGTCTTCATCGGCCGAATTGTTTTCCGGATCCAGCAGGCGACGATCTATCCACGTATCGTTCCCATGGCCAGGAATAAGGCGCAATGCCCCGCCGTCCCCTGGAGTTTTCAGGTATCTGAAAGCCAAGGGCGTCCTCTTCGCTAGAAGATAGTATCGGAGGCGGGAGTTGGGTATTCCAAACTGTAGCGGAGTGAGCAAAAATTCGCTGATGTTGTATCCAAGAGTGTGTAGCGTGGTTACGAGAATCCAACGAGTGGCCGATATCTGAGGGAATTTTTTTTGGGAAATCGGTGGAGCATACATGCCAGACCATACCTCGAAACCTCCAACATTCTCGACAAGAAAATGCGTGGGGTGGGCATTGTCCCTCGCGAGTTCGGGAAGGACATCCTGTACAAGGTGAAGAAACGATGCTGCACGTGAATCCAATTCGCCTTTGGCAGAAGGATTGAGCACAGTGTATGGTTGGCAGGCCGGAGAAAGCAGCCACAGAGTTGCTTCCAAGGATCTTAGGTACGAAGCCGTCAACGTTGATATATCCATCTACCTCACATCAGGGATGTTCAGAACCGAGGGAAAAGAAATCAGAGAACCCTTGTGGCTATTCCTGGGCCGAAATTTGCAGAATAGACGTCGCAGGCGTTTTGGTCCCAGTCGAAGGCACGGGTGACGGAAGCCAGTACATTGCTGCGGGATAGCGCCAGATGTAGCCCCCCTAAACTAATTTTAGGTCGAAAAAGGAAGCAGCCGTGGTACCCACCGATACCGCTGTAGAATTCAAGGGCCTTCATAGTGGTTCAGGTTCAACCCTATTTGTTGCTCCGTGTTTACTGCGCAGATCACGGATCACCGGGCCGCTTTTCTTGTACACGACTTTCACACCGAACAAAGAAATATCTTGACCTAATTTCCCGAACCAATGGCAAAAATCCCTCCAACTTTCAACAGCCCTTTCAAAGTAGGTCAAGATATTTCTGTTTACGGTGTGTTTGGCTGCAAAAATATATATGTATAATTACTTGACTAGATCCAATCACCGATTTGCAAGTACTCAAGTCACTGAAGGATCACCCGTGCCTGCACAACAGTTTTCAGGCACATTTTCCCTCCAGATGTTGTCTTATTCAACTCATTAGCAATATGTGCCCCTGGCGTACCGCCACTGAGGTTTGATTTGAGGTAGCTGAAACCACATGGGTGCCTGTAGGGTCTTCCACTCTACTGCAATGCAGCCCCAACAGGGGGCAACAGAGGTTGTGGATCATACATCACAAAAAGAGAAATAAGGAATGGGTTCCTCCGTATCCTCCCTGCAAATTGGCGAACCCATGCTGGCAATCAGGTTATTTGGGAATCCTTTATTGAATGGCAATCTAGGGTGTCCTCTATTTCTGTGATATGTTCTTGATAGCTCTTTGAATTCATGCATCATGTAGGCAATACCTGTTAATATTTTATAGACCAGTCAACAACTTTGTGGATCACGGCACTGGCCTGAAGTGATATGCTTTGCACTGAGTTTCTGGGCGACAACTTCAAGCACAGCACATACTTTCTTCCTAGCTTTTTTGTGTTCCCAGGGACCAATGAGTGTCTGAGTCTGGCCATGTTCACCAGTGGACTTTCACATCTCCTCTTCTGCATCAGTCCTGATGTGTCCGCCTGCGAGAATGTTGCACGGGGTAAGGGCAATGCCTGTGCAAGGACTTGTGTTTGGACAAAGTACAGATTAACAAAATACACACCTGGAATGAGTTTGGAATGCAAAGAATCAGATTACAACAAGGATGAGCCAAAACTAGACACCTGAAGGGCTTGTATCATCAACCATTTTGATCCTCCTGAAATGCAATGTGCAGATCGACTTTCCACACCACCTCAAATGTTTTGATCCCACCAAAATTCAAATCACCTGCCAGGAAACAGATTTCAAGACAAGCAAAATTGATTCCTTCAGCTTACAACTCAGCTGCACTGAAATTTGGGCCCAAACTTGGGTCTTCGTGAACTGGGTTGAGCTTCCAGTTTCAGCCAGTCTGTTGTTGAGTCTAACTGGGAGGATTTTAAATTGATTTTAGTTTAAGCAGATCATGCCTTAGTCCTCGAAATCAACATCAGGTCTGCCTGAATTTGGAAATCTCCAGTATGATAAATGAGAATTGACCTTCATGTTTGCACATGGGGAGGATTTGGTGTTCAATATCCTGAATAGGGAGCTTGGTATACAACAAATCTGGGAAACAGGTATCAATGGTGGGCTTGCTGTTAAAAATTTGGCAACCTATGGGGTGTTTCTATTCACTTTTACGTAGTCATTAGCTTTGACCACAAACCATATGCTGTTCATTTTGTAAAAAAAATAAACACATACATCTTTTGTGGTTGGACCATATATCAAGGTCTCGAGCACAAATATATTGTGAATGGCACTGATATCACGAACACTATATCACAAATCTTGGCACCTGTCATATAAACTTTGAGTGAACAATATCGTGAGTTTGAAGTTCAACAATATTCAAATTTTGAGCCAGCATATCTAAAGTTCTTGAGCCTCTTGGTATCATTGATGGTGGTGAGCATGGGCCCATCCTCCGGAGCACTGACTGACCTGTGGTGAGTATGGCAGGTCAAGGCGGCATCATAGACATTATCGTTGGGAAGGCAGGGCCCAGATCACCCATACCGGTGCTGATCCAATTTGTCACAGATATTTGGCCATTTCCGGTTCTGTAAGACTTGTTTAGAGTCCACTATAGGGGAATCATTGTATGCTTGCCTTGGCAGGAGATAAGGCTTGCAAAGTGGTTGCCTGTTGGCAGTGATCCTGTTTGAGGATGGAAATGGATTGAGAATAGGTCAAGAATGGAAAGAAGAGAAGTCATAGCTATAATAGGGCTCCAGACCGTCCGTCGAGGGTGACGGGTTGACGGCCGGGCCGGGCCGGACGGGACCCGTCCGTCAGGGGGTCTGACATTGAGCCGTCGATGGGCTACCCGTTGCCGTCCATCGACGGGTCGACGGGTCCCCATTAAACGTCATGCAATTGCCACTCAAATGTCAAGCAAATGGTAAGTATTTGCATCCCCTGAACACCTGCTATACCCCACCATGTAATCCACCCTTCATAACCTTCTCTTTCCTCCAAGTTTCTTCCTTCGAGGACGCACATCAATTCTTTCGGCATGGCCCGAATGGGATTGATCTTCAACATTTTCATTGAAAAGGTGAATGGAGGGCCTGTGGATAATCAAAATGTGCGTCAGAGTAGTTAGAAGTGCTAAGAAACCCATAGGGACCATCAGAATCTCCTTAATACACACCCAATATACAATATGTGGAGCTTGGACCCGGCGACGGCCGTAACGGGTGCGACGGCCGGGACCCGGCCGTCAGAGAGTTCAGGTTCAGTTTTGACGGCCGTTTTCGTGACGGCCGTCCCCGTCTGACGGACGGCCCGGAGCCCTAAGCTATAAGCCCGTATTCAATAGTGTAGTGTTATCTAGTGCCCACTGCCGCGTCTCGGAACAAGTACAGCTTGGTGCTCAGGCGAAGGCTTGAAAGAATAGAAATGGGTTGCCTAATGCCTCTATCCCGAAGATATTTGAGGACTGCTCGGAGTAATTTGAGGAGTAGATATTTGGAGGCACGATGGCGATGGTTTGTGATAAAGATAGATAGATCACATGATACATAGCACATGACTCTTGTAGCTAAAGAGCATTGTAAAAGGTAAATACTATTCCTTACAATTTTGGCCTCTACCGCCTGATTTACCCTATTAGGGACAGTCAGAATAAATGGTGGTCGGTTCTGGGGTCGTTCTTGAAGCAGTTCTCGAGGTGGTTCTGAAAATGTTTTTGCACAGAAACATAGGAAGAACTGAGTTTTACTCTGACCGCCCCATTTTGTTGACACCATCAGATGCCAGCCTTCAGAACTGCCTTGCAGAACTGCCTCTGGAGGCAGTTCTGCATCTGTTTCCAGTTCTCGGAATCCGGTTATGGTGACTTCCTGAACTTTTTACTGACCTGTTAAGAAAATCCAGAACTCTCTGCTGAATCGACTGCCAGAACCGTCTCTGAGGTGGTTCTTCATTTTGGCAACTCTCTCATGCCTTAATAAATCCAGAACTGACTTAAGAACCAACCCAGAATTTTTTACTCTGACCGTCCCTATTGCAGACCCAAATTTCATAAAGATGCCATTTCTTTTTCTCCCAGGCCCCAATTTGCTCTTTTGGTACACTCTATTGCCAGATTCTACTGAAATATAACCCGCTGCAGTGACTGCACATGACTAGCTAGCCCCTTTGGTCCCACCAAATTATCCACTGTGAGCCAACAGCAGAACACCAACCCCGGTGTATAATGTCTATATTGCACCATATATTGTACAGTGATACTTGCATCATACTATATTTGTTTGTCATCATGTATCCTCATCTTGTTCACATATCTTGCATTACAGCTATTTGCATAAGTTCGTGAAAACACAATTTTTTTCTCAGGGATCACGTGTCCAGTTTTGTGACAGAGGTAAGCACAATGGAGATCACGGGAGAAGTTTGGGAGAAGTCAAAACGATCCCAGCGACCAAGCCAAGCTCGCATGGTAACGTAGGAGCAGCCAGAGAACAGAAAGAGGCTCAAAAGAGTGGGGCTGCCAAAGATATTGATATGGAGAACTTGTATTGGTCTTGGAATATGCATAGATGGTAGTGAAAGGGTCAAAGAAGTGGATGAAAAGGTCCAAGATGGGGGCGCTCAAAAGGGGAAATGTGTTTCCAGTGTCACAAATCAGCACGTGATCCCTGAGAAAGAAATTGTGTTTTCACGAACTTATGCAAATAGCTGTAAATGGCCTCAAAACCACTTGTAGCTGTGTTGCCAGCCTATTTCTTGGTGATTTAGCATCTGGCAAGACAGGGAGCGGAGGTCATTGGCAATCACTTGAGTATGTGTGTTCATCAGAACAAGATCATAGACTCTTGAAGGAACCTTGACCTAGCCTGGGTCACAAAGGTGTCTACTGTGAGTCGTAGCCACCTTCGTCATTAGTTACTTCGGTTCGGAATGTGAAAGTTCGTCACTTTGATGAGAATGTGTGAAAGTTCGTCATATTGCCTGGTTTCTGTGCAAGTTCCTTAGTTTAACTCGGCACATTCAGAAACCCGGAACATTGGCCATCAGTTCCTTCAGCAAGGCCGGCCCTAGCGTGTTTTTTATATAGATCCCTTGCTAACACTAACCACTAACCCTAACCGCTAGCCACTAACCTCTAACCACTAACTATTAACCCTAACCAACTAACCCAAACCACTAACCACTGACCTCTAACCCCTAACCAGCTAACCCGAACCTAACCAGCCATTTCGGCAACTGATGATTCCTGTCATTCCGTGATGTGTTGCTGCTCAACAAGCCCGGAATACAAACTGACAAACTTTCACAGAAACCAGGCAATATGACGAACTTTCACACATTCCCACCAAAGTGACAAACTTTCACACATTCCCACCAAAGTGACGGACTTTCACATTCCTAACCAAAGTAACTAAGTGACGAAGATGGTTTGGACTCATCTACTGTGGCCATTTAGTGTAATGTATAAAAGTTTTTTTCATCGGTTTGGAATCCTGTGCTGAGGTCATGGTTTAAAGGCTAGAGTATGGTTCTGGTTCGTGGCTTTTACATGGTTTGTGGTTTTGGTTCGCGGTTGCAGATCCAGGACTGTGGTCGCAATTATGTCAGCTTGAAGGTTTCGGTGGTGTGCTCAGGTTTCACTATCACTGGTTTTACGAGTCCTAAAATGGAATTTTGGGAATCGTTCAATGGGATTTTCTAGCACCAAAATTCAGTAGTTTTGCAAACCAACTTCCCATTAGGAAATACCCCATTCGGAACATTGCTGTGTTCCGTTGATGCCAGACCCCACAGCCCTGCAGTCTTCGCTCGTGACTAGTGTACTGCCTCATTCCTCCTGCAGCCGCGATATCATCATTGGTAGATATTGATTTTTTGACGTGTGACCAATGTGATATGATATTGATTCCGAGTGGCCGGCAGATAACATTTGTAAACAGCATAGCCAGATTTCGAGAAATGGTGCGGCCTGCGGCGGTGAGCAGAAAGGCTGCGGGGTCATAACAGCTGTTGTAGCTTCCTAAGGTTTAGTGTAAAATCCAACGATAATTGTAGCAGTTGGCTGAGCTCTGCAAACACTTGAGCAATACAACGAAGACTGAGCTACTTATATAATACATGTCCAGTGTAACTAGAATATTCTGTATGATTCTCCAATGTTCCTATGTGTTCCTACTGGCTCTGAATGACTCTCAATAAATATTCTGTGGCTCAATTCAACTCATAATCTCGGGCATGATGCTGTGTTACTCATTATGACATCAACTCCAACTCCAGCCCAGCACTATCTCTCCACACATGTGAGCAGGAAGGGAATGGGGATGAGGGCAGGGACGCTAGTGTGCCTGCCACTAGCCCTCGAAAAATGAAAGAAATGCAATGCTCCCATTGGGAGTTGAACTGACAACAACACCTGCATAAGTTGTGAATCAGAGTCCCATTTCTTGCCAGCGATCATCATGATCTACAGGGGCTATGATAGAAAAAACAACGGGTGTCCCATTAGGACACATGAAATTATTGCTGTTGTAGAGAGTGTTACCAAGCTGAGAGGAGGAGTAGTTTGTTGGATTGCACAGGCATGTATGGCATTGTGTACTGCATAACTGAGGACCAATTAGATGCATGACCCAGGGCGAGGTATAGCAAGCAATGGGTGAGGGTTCCAAGCCTTTGATAAGTTTCTCTTTGAATTAGTGATACCTTACTGTAGATGTGCACATGGGTATGTATATGGGTGGTATTGTGTATGGCTTAAATGAGGACCAATCAGATGCATTGTCTGGAGCGAGTATGGTGAGGAATGGGCGAGGGACCCGAGCTGACTGAAGGTCGGGCAAGGTTTCCGAGCCTTTGATAAATTTCTCTTTGAATTAGTGATACCTTACTGTAGATGTGCACATGGGTATGTATATGGGTGGTATTGCGTATGGCTTAAATGAGGACCAATCAGATGTATTGCCCGGAGCAAGTATGGTGAGCAATGGGCGAGGGACCTGAGCCGACCAAAGGTTAGGCGAGGGTTCCGAGCCTTTGATAAGTTTCTCTTTTGAATGATACCTTACTGTATATGTGCACATGGGTATGTATATGGGTGGTATTCTGTATGGTTTAACTGAAGACCAATCAGATGCATGGCCCGGGGCAAGGTATGGTGAGCAATGGGCGAGGGTTCCAAGCCTTTGATAAGTTTCTCTTTGAATTAGTGATACCTTACTGTAGATGTGCACATGGTATGTATATGGGTGGTATTGTGTATGGCTTAACTGAGGACCAATCAGATGCATTGCCCAGAGCTAGGTATGGTGAGCAATGGGCGAGGGATCGGAGCCGACCAAAGGTCGGGTGAGGGTTCCGAGCCTTTGATAAGTTTCTCTTTGAATTAGTGATACCTTACTGTAGATGCACACATATGTATGTATATGGGTGGTACTGTGTATGGCTTTACTGAGGACCAATTAGATGCATTGCCCAGGGCGAGGTATAGTGAGCAATGGGTTCCGAGCCTTTGATAAGTTTCTTTTTTGAATTAGTGATACCTTTATAGAGTGAGAGGTTTGATGTTCCCTTTTGTTGCATGCCTGAGTGCTCGTGGTATTGCAGCTTCTTAGATCAAGATGATCAGCTGCCAGACATATATTTCCTGTGAAGTGGTACACAGCTGTTGTGGGTTTGACTCCCACTGGGGGCCTACTAAAAGTTGGAAGTAGTGGGTGACTTCCCGTAAGGTAGATATATTCCTACAGAATATTTCGGGGGTGATGCTGGGGCAGCTGTCAGGACCCCATCACTTGGATCACCCACAAATGAACCAATTTTATCTTGAATGACCCCAAAGATTAAATTTCTGGAGGGGGGGGGTAGCTACCCCCCCCCTCCATAATTTGTGTTTCCCAAGTATTTCACCGGCCAATGACACAAACAAATAAGATTCGGCCTGTGTGCCCTTTGACATTCACTTTGGGAAATATTAAGTCAGCCAATAGTTGAAAGTATGCCTCTGGAATGATATGGTATAATTTGGGATTTTCCTGAGGGGGATAGTGGTCAAACGAATCAAAAAATGTTGTGTCATTGATAGTCTCTCAAAGCCGGACTTCAATACGGTACCATCTCATACTTCGATTGTATTGAAGTCTGTTATTAAGCGCGGGGGTCTGATTGGAGTTCGCGCTTGTTACGTAATCTTTGCTTAGCTTGTTGAGGTCGTTTTCACTCTGCGGCACCATTTTCTCCATATTCTTGGTGTGTGTTACATGCATGCAAAATGTGTGTAATCATGTATATATAGTCTGCAGCCTATGACAGGATTAACCTGTCATAGTGGCCTTTTGGCTCAGTTGGTAACAGTGTTAGCTCACAGGCACATTACATAACAGTGTGGAACTCAGTTTTGGAGGCTATTAGTGATGATCTGTCTCTTTGGATTTTTTTCAATAGTCTTTCAATCCGTGCAGTAGCTCGTCCTTCAATATGATGGGACATCAATGTGCCAAAACCCATCAATTTGACTGGTCAATAGCTTCGGCCCATGGAACTCAAAAAATCTGAAAATATTTGGGTACGCAGAAAACATCTTTATTCCTTTGCTGAAGATAAATTCCGGGTTCAAGAACCGGGGCAAGGGCCTCAAAACGTGATTACGTAACAAGGCTGAACTGTGATCGGACCCCCGCACTTAAAAATGGACTATGTCATTGACCAGTAAGCCTGAAATCAGTGCCAAACAATGGCCAAACAATCACTTTGATTCCCTCACATTTCAAGACCTAAAGGATTTATCAACGAAAATTGCATGCATTACTTGTTCTACAGACCTAATTCACCAGAGAAACAAGGTTCCAGACCAAGAGGTTCAGCACAGCTTGAGAAAAAAAGTGTGTTATTGAGTGGTTTGTGTCATTGACCAATGATATACTTTATCTGTCTCATTGATATCATCACTGGCAACCTCAGAAATTCTGTTGGAATACATTTACCTTATGGGAAGTCAGCCAGTTTTTTCTTTCTTTCTTTCATTATATACAGTGAAATTTTAAAATGTGTTGCAAACATGTGTCAAGAGAGAATTCCCAAGGAAAAAAAGATGTTGGGAAATGGGGCAAGCAGGGAGGGTGTGGGGAAGAAGTTCATCTGGTGCATCAAATTCCCGTGGTGCCAGTTCGGTCTGGCCTCCCTGTAAGGTGAAACTGTTCCTGTTCTGCACTCGAAAGGAGACCAGTCCTTTCAATGTGATACGTTCTTGAGTTGAGCTTTTGCAGAGGAATGTGTAGGTTATTCTGGAAAGCTCCAGAAGGTCTGTGGGCATGGGACTTGTTTTCTACTCGAGGAATGAAGTGAGCATGGCTGCAGTGATTGTCTGATATATATTTTGCACTGTCCCTCTCCACTGTGTTTCTTTATATAGCCCTTCAGTCGTCTGGAACTTCAGTAAATGAAGTATGCAGTTTAATGTCCATCCTCAAAAATTTATGACAGGTATGCCACTGTTTGTTCAACCTCGGAAGGTTGTATGTGATGGGGTATGAGACTGACTAAACACTAGGTCTACTCGGGTGGATCTGTGGCATTGTTCGAGAGCTCTTTTCTGTCCAGAAGTTGTTGTTACTTCTCCTGTAGGATGCGGTACTTTTTCTGTAATATTTGTAGGTGGCTAGCCCTCCATTACTCGTCTTCTGTGGCCGCATGTAGAGGGGACAGTTGATTACTACTATTCGATCCGGGCCGGAAAGGAAGGGAAGCCGTCGGCTCCCGTTCGGACTATCAGAGAAGGATTCCTTTACGCATGTGAAGCACTCCTGCGGCAGGCAGTCCACGCAGGTGCAATTGATGGCACGCTGGCTGCCCGACTCGGAGCCCGGCTACCAACCCGGCCTCTGTCACGTTCGGGGACCGGGGAGAAGCAGCAGTTCAAAGCTACAACCCCTCCGTAGTTCAGTGTTCGGGATTGTAACTGCTGACATTCTGTCAATGGGTCCAAAATCAACCCTGTTCCGCTCCGGTAGTGCTCCGCTTAGTCTGTCCGTCCTCTGTTGTCACGCAACCATTGTTTCAGCCGATGACTGGTCCACACCACGGGCGCCTCTTTCAGAATCGTCTCTCCATTTCAATCGCCTCGTGTTCTACTTCACCAGATCAGATCCTATATAATAATACACTTCACAGTAAACTCCATCTGGCGGCTTCGTTCCTGCTCATCGGCAGCCAAGGTTGACAAGGCTCACCATCTTTCCACAGAAAAGTTCAGGCCTCTGTTTGGGGTCCGCAGCTGTATATATGTATCCTTTTCCATTTATTTTGTGAGGTATGTGTTGATCAAAAAAGCGATATTTTCTGCCTTTGTCAATTTTCTTATGCAAAACTGCTCCGTCGTGACCCTAAATTATTTTATGTCCCGTCTTTGTTGTCTCTCGAATTTACTTGGGGCCAGCCTTAAAGCTTCAGCGCTTAAGCTTTAGTTGTTGTGTTCATTTTTGCCAAACTAGTAGCTGAAACTGAGGTTCAGGTATCTCGGGTTCGATTGTTGCCAACTACGCTTGCTAATGCAACTTTCTTTTTTACCTTGCACATAACACCGACTAACCTTGAATTCAACTCCAATGTCGAAGCTGTTGGAAGGAATAGTCTCGTGCACTGCCTCTCATGACATCCCGTTCCGGGAACCCTGTCATGAAAGTCTGGGCCTAAACCGGCTAGTTAACCGCACCATTGCGCTATCATTTTTTGATGGCAATATGATGTAATTCGCACGACTTCGCGTAGTGTACTCTCTTCATATCTCCCTCCTACGTGCCATCCAGAGGCATTTTCAGGTCAGTAAAAAATGTCATAAATTGCTTTATCTATAATCTTTACAGAAATGAGCCGAAATTATCCAATCAGACCTATAATAGTTATCCCAAGCTCAACTCAGATGACTTTGATCAAGAGCCTGATGCTGCCAGCACCATCGGCGCGACATCTAGCCCTCCGGGACCCTGGATTCCCAAAATTTATGTTCAGCCAGCAGATGTTCCCTTTCTTGATCTAAGTTCAGGTGATTTGCTATAGCAGCCATACCCGGGGTTCCCGGACCACAGATACAGATAGAGCTCTTGCTATCCTCGAATTCACGAAGCAGAATTTTCCCAGATTCTCTCTCAAATCCTTTATTCAAGAACTGTTTACCTCCATGGATCCCTCAATCAAGAATGTCACAAACTCATACCTTTCAGGCTCTTGATCAAAGTCATCCGAGTTGAGCTTGGTCTGATTGGATAATTTTGGCTCATTCAATCTGTAAAGACTATAGATAAAGCAATTTATGACATTTGAAAATGCTTTGGGACGGCGCGTAGGAGGGAGATATGAAGAGAGTACTCAACGCGAAGTCGTGCAAATTACATTCAAATTGCCATCAAAAAATGATAGTGCAATGGTGCGGTTAACTAGCCGGTTTAGGCCCAGACTCTCATGACAGGGTTCCCGGAACGGGATGTCATGAGAGGCAGTGCACGAGACTATGGAAGGAACTGGGAGCGGTAAAGTCAATTTAGGTATCCCATGGCATGTTTTGCACTGATGTACACGCGTGGAACCCAGCAGTTTGTAACAGCGACTGCCAACTTTATGACTGTGCGGAGTTTGATGGACAACACAGAGGCAGGGACATGATAGGAGAAGAAGTTGTTTGATGCTACGTGGTTGGAACTCGTATGTGCCGGCAGCCCATTGATTAGGATGGATTCAATCCCAGTGATGCCCATGCTGCTATTTTCAAGGAAATAGCAGCATTGATGTCATACATGGTATACTTAAGGCCCGGGGGAGGCGCTGTGAATGGTCTTGAACCCCTGTACAGCGAATAAAGAGCCTTACCACTACATGGTTCAATTTAGGGGAATTAATTTCTTGGGCTCGCTGATACGGCTCGTAACTGCGTGCCGGTGTAATCGTGCATTTTTGCACTTCTAGTTGCCAACTAGAGCCTCTATCCGGTGATATACAAGTAGAGTCAGAGTGAGCTCCGAGCTGCTGGCTAGGTGTTCATGACGTGAGAGGACTATTGTCTTCTAGATATGATACGGTTTGATCCTTATACCATTGGGGGTTAGCGTACGGTGTCTGGGACTCAGTGGGCTTCATAGTATTGAATTGACTTCGCAAAGGGTCGGTTGTACTAAAAGCTAGACACTGTATCGAGGAGGTAAAAACACCTAAACTTGAGAGACATGCATGAAGTCCACAGATTGGGCATGGAAAGTCATATATATACACTAGACCCTGGATGGGGTCTAGTCGTGACAACTATAACTTGGTTCGTGAACAGTAGTTCGAGCGAGAATCATGAAAACCGAGAAAGCCGAGACATCGGAGATCGTCGGGAAATGATCGCGACAAGTGTCGATCATGGAAAGACGTGTTGCAACGGCAATCACACATAACGAGATAGTCATCAGAATCGATGACAGGCGCTTGGACCAAAGGAATGAGCGAGACACGTCGATACGGCCGGACGGCAGTGTCGCGTCGACCAACAGAGAGCTAGAAATATGCCACGACCTACGTGGTCGCGCAGCAAGCAGTTAGGGTGCGTGTCCAGCTAACATACGTGTTAGGACCGGCAGGCCTCGGGAACAAACCAATATACCTAGTATGGGTTCGAGCTGGTCAAATCCAGATGACTAGTCTCGGCCTTGAACTACGAATACCAGCGGCATACCTCCGCAGTTCCGTGTACATCAAATCTCTCTTATATCTTGACTCATTTCTCATTACTATCTAAAATTCCTGTATCGTATATACAGCCTAGCAGATCCCGCGATTGAGTACTGCATCTCCCACCAAGGTAACGGTGTTGGTGCTGGTCTGAGCCTAGCGCGGAGATATGTTTATATAACTATCTTTGTTGTTATCGTTCAAATATAAAGTGGTCTTGTTGGCATATATAAGCTTTAAAGGACTTAAGCCGTGTTCATGGAGAGTCGCGACATTTGTGTGAAAGGCACCTGTTTGGTTGTTACCTCAGGTCTGCTGTTGGCACTGTTCCAGTGAGTTCAGTTGCAGTACCCGGTCATTGGCATCCGTTCCAGTGAGTTCGGTCGCGATCCAAAGTCTAGATCTAGTGCGGTCTCCATCAGAGTACAGCAGGAAATCCTATCTAAGTCTAGAGAGACTTATAGGTCTTCAAGATATCTTTTTGAGGTGTCTAGAAGTATAAAATATATAAAACTCATATCGCTTCAGTCGAAGTAGATAATCCCTGGTCAATCTTTGACTACTTTGTGCTCATATTAGTCCTAATAAGACTTCTATCGAGTTGGCATTTTTCGAGACACAAACCTGAGAAGTTCAATCTTACCTGTAAACTGCAGGACGACCTGAACTCAATTGTGTGTGTGTGTGTGTGTGTGCTGGTTGTAGTGTTTTTAGTTGGTTAGTTACCGTCTAGCAGCTTTCTGATTATCTTCGCGAACATCAGTGTACCCATAGTCACTGTTTCATCACGAGAAAGTAGCAGGACAACCGCTGGGTGACTCTATAATCCATAAGAATCAATCAAGTTCAGGTCACTCACAAAGGTCTGACTGAACTTCCAAAGATACAATAAGTGTTAGATTACATTTAACACATACATGTACGCTGCATACGTCTTGGGACGAGCTCGTCAATTATTATTGGAGGCAAGACCTGCTCAGGCTCCAACATCTTGGCCGCAATTTGGTGCACAAGAACCGATTTAATATTGTTGAATCAATGACTTTCAGGTGCATGTTTTGCAGCTGTTAATCTCCGTGAAGTTGGCAGAATCCTGGTCTCGCACATGCTGTATGTCAATCATTTTTTGACCTGCATTGACCGCACAACTTTGTTGGTTGCCAGTTCTGGGCAGTGTTCATTCTGTCATGCTAAATTGGTTTGAATGCATCCAATGTGGTGAATTTTTGCTCAGGTCTTTGAATTAGGAATATGCGACACTTTCAACACGCTTTGAACATATTTTGACGTGTCATTAAAGTTGGAAAACACGGATCTTTGGCGTACAGAATTGGCAGAATCCAAAGTGACCCGGAACTGATCCAGTGACAAAATTACTTGGATTTATCTGCCGTGTCGTGCTTCCTCGAGAATTAGTTGACCTGCCATAAATATGGGATCCCCAGGATGGGCTTAACCTTCGTTCTGAAATTTATTTTACGACTTAAGGTGGGCTACAGGGAGAGTACAACCCCGAGGGGCTGGTGTTATTAGTGTACAGCCACACGGCACGTAAAGGCGACATGAGTCCGAGGAATTGGTTGGATGTCACCACTGTGTGACAAGAGGCCGAAGCCGGGAGAGCGCTCTGGAAGGCGCGCTGGCAGGAGGGCGCACCCCACGTGGGGTGTGTCAATGTTCGGTTCAGAACAGCTCAGTTTTAGCAATATTTATCTAAAACTGGTCCTAAACCTTGTTACAGTCCGTTCTGCCCCGGAAGCGATAGTAGTAATCAACTGTTGACTCCCGTGTGTACATTCTGTAGGCAATTGTGACATATGCAATGTGCTGGTTGCAGACTTGTATCTGGGTGGTTGATAGGTGTGACATGATTCTGGCCTACATATTTTTTAAAAGCAAAATAGGTTCTCCAGCTACGTTCGAAAACACTCGAACAGAGCATTTTGCACTAGTGCAAAGTATAAACAAGGCCATACTACTTATGAATGCCAGCATGCTCATTTGTATGTATTTATATCCGACGTCCCCAATCAGGGCTCATATTGCCATGCAGAGCAATGGCCCTAAAAGCCACCTATGTTTGTGGTGTGAGATTGAGGTCTCAACATGTGCTGCATAAAATCAAGGCCTTTTTGCCACATGATATTCATAATATCTTGGTTCAAACACATCAAAACCAAGATCTCTCAGCCAATCCCAACATTGCCCTCATCATGAATATGAATCTGACATCAAGCCCATCTCGCCTACCATTTCATAGCCACCAGCAGTTCAATCGTGTACAACTCATCACCCCACCTCAGCCACCTCTCAAGAAAATTAAATCAAAATACATGTGGACGAAGTACATGGACATAAGCCAGGGCATTGACCCAGAGAGAAATAACATCTGCAGCATCAGCACTCCCAATGAGGCCGGTGAAGGCACCGGCTATGACTTGGCTATGATGTTATTTTGATCTTGGTGTCGGTTAAGATGATGATTTTCCCATTATGGATTTACAACATCCAGAGAGTTCGGTAGAGTTTAACCTCGATGACAAACCACATAAACTTAGATCCACCACCTCCAAGACATGACACAGCAAGAACATGATCACAAGACACAGACTGCAACCGCAGAAAGTAACCAAAACCACAATGGCAAACCACGGATTGCACTGGAATCCTTGCACCTCAACCTCGGGGCTAAACCGAACAATACTTTGCGATAAAAAAGGTCATAGTAATGGTTAGTGCTCTCCATCACGGTCTCGTAATCTCAACGGCACAGGTTCAATCCCTGATTCAAGCTTTTCGGTTGGAAAATTGGCATTAAACGATGTGTTCAGATTCGGGCGGCATATCAGACAATACGAAATATAGTCGAACCCACGTAATCCTCTTGCTTGAACATGAATTGGTTTTATCAAGTTCACATAACACTGCTCCTGACTGACTGACGTTGGCTCCAAAGAAAGACAGGGGGTGGCTATACACTGAGCAAAAATCATGTTTGCCCCAAAAGGGCAAAACTACTATATATGGCAGATATGCGACAGTGGAAGAACCCGGATTTGACCCGGATACAGTTGTGGACAAACAAAGTCCACCAAAAAAAAATCGGATTTTTTTAGCCGAGATGAGTATGTCAATCGATAGATCTCATCAAGGGCTTCACGGCCATATATAATTCAAGCCAATCTATCGAGCCGTTCCTCGGCAAATGATGATTTTGTCACCGGGCCGGTCAAAATTTCGGCGCCCGGCTAAAATTGATGGGAAAAATATGAAAATATGCGCAATCGACGCGTCTCATCGAGGCGCTTCTGGATCCGTGAAAATCCCAACGATCCATCGAGTAGTTCCTTCGAAAATAAATGATCTTCCTTTTGATCACATGGTCTGTTCCCGTGATCATTAAGCTCCGCGTGCACTTCGTGTATCATTATCTCTTTCCCTCTTCCTTCATGGCTGTCCGACGTGGTAGGCCCTCCAAACGCAGCAGAAAAAATATCAGTGGCCTCAGGAACCAATCTAGCAATATTCCTAGGCCAGGATCTTCCCGAGAGGCTAATACATACAGTCCCAGCCCTCCGGAAATTCTAGCAAGTTCCCAAGAAGAGCTTTGCTGACTCGAAGGAGCTGACATTGAAATACTTGGTTGCTTGCCCACTTGAGGTGCTCCGGAGATTTATTGACAGGTTGTGGAGGTTTATGGGTGCTTATCAGGCGGGTTTGACTGGAAAAGCAGCCAAGTGGGCAGTGAGGCCACAGAAGCAGCACCGCTCGATCTCAAACAGGGCGTTGACCATAATTGAGGCCGTGGTTGAGTAATTATGTAATGACAGGTGGCTGTGTAATAAAAAACCCGATTTTCGCCAATCGCCTCAGATCATAAATCTGAGATAAAATTTTGGCGCCGGTAATTTGTCGTGGGAAAAACTTCGGAGTATGTTTTTTAGCTTCTTTGGGCTTTTCTGAGTCCAGAACAATTGAAATCAGGTCGAAATTAAATCAGGTGACTGCTACAGACTATTTGCGGACTTTGTTTGTCCACAACTGTACAAATATCCAGGCATTCCCACGCGCGCGGATCACGGCATGTTCTATTCTCTTGCTGTACCACACCATGGCAGCATCCGACGCCGATAGACTCCGGATTGCAATAGTGCGTGCAGTAACTCTGGCCCCCTAGTGCAGCAGGAAACATCCACAGGCGTTGACGGCCCTGAAATTCAAACCAGCGGATCAATCCTGCGCATGTAAGGACGCACCATTCGTCCTCGTCGTATTCAACTTAGTAGACCAGCCTATGTCTTGCGCCTCCGCTCCCTATTCCCTCCGTCAACTCCCACTGCACCGACTGCGGACGGATCATGGAAAAACCACGCGTTAGCTTTGGAGAAGAGTCTTGCGACGCTAAAAGAAAAATACGAAAGGCAACAAATCAGTAGGTCAGATTTTGCCGCCGAAGGACCGTTAAATATACGGTAAAGTAGAAGCGCTGGCAACCGCTGCTGCGCCCGTCAGCGACGCTGCCCCGAGCAGCAGTCAAGTCGTCAAGCGGAAACAAAAAAAGAAAGGAGCTGACAAGCGTCCCGATGCTCCCGCGCGTGCGGATCTCGAGACTGTGCTGGAAGACTTGAACGGTCGTGCGTTCCATCCCTGACGTCATCTGGTGCGCATTCCGATCCATTAACACAGGTCCCGAATTCGTTTCTCTCCCGATGTCGAATTCGCTATTCTCGACCGTTTCTGCGTTTCAACAACTCACCGATGCGTTGAATACCTCCGCAGCCGCCGTAACGGCCGCCCAACGTTCCCTCCTTCTGTCCACCACGACCCGTGCTCTGACAGCTCTCTCAAACGTTCTCCATCCCATTTTACGCTCGACTGAGATGACTGTCGTATCTCAGGCCACGACACTCCAAGCTCTAGCCAGGATCGTGCACGATCTAATCTCATCCTCCCTTCCGCTTCTCTTGCGACAACCAACAAAGAACGCGAGCAAACCGGCCACTGTGTCGACCCTTTTGAACAAACTCCTTGACTCCCTAATCTCGCTCGTATTTCATCCCCTCTTGGAATCATTCACTTCCCTTTCCCACCGGTATCTGACATCCCTCTTCGCGCCAACGGCCCCTACAACCCTCCCCGTCGATCTCCGGCCTGACGTGTTGCACCTTTTCCAGAGCATTTTCTCCCCACTCGTTGCCGCTCCATCTAACTACGACATCAACTTGCGCTCTACCCTTGCGTTGACTACTCTGCGCGAACTAGAAGGCCTCTTTCCCCCACGGCGGACAGAAGACACTCGTCCTCCCTGGACGCACTGCAATCGCGTTCAGGCGCTTGTGCGGAAAGATGCCTTCTGGTATCTCTGCACAATTCTACATGTTCTGTTCGCTCCGATTAAAGACTGTTCGACGTCGGGATCGGCGGTCCGTGTCGATGGGGCTGTTTCTGAGCGTAGGATTACGGATGTCCTTTCCCGGATTATCAACCGCTGTCGCAAGTGTCAAGATTCCGCGGTAGGTGGCGGGACAGATGCATGTAATGACGAGATTCCGGACCGTGATTCGAACGGCGAAGAGATATTCGAAGGGCCGTCCAACGAGCTCGACTTGGATGTCATAGACGAGGTGGGATATGGGATGATCTTGGGCATCATGGAGCAGTATTGGCGGTGGACCGGAGAAGTTCAGCAAGACGTTGTCCCGTAGTCGGTAATTCTTCCCCTTTTTTTCGCCTGTTCCCCTCAGGTAATCCACGAATCCTGTATACGCGGGACATCAAATTGGTGTGCCTTGTGGTTCGATACTTCCCCTCTTGTTTCCGCGGCAATATTCCAGCCCCCATTTGCGCGTGTCAAAGCTCCCAACACCCTCGCAGGCAATTCCCCAGGGTGGACATAATAGAACTCCATCTCGTCCGACATTTTCGAGCGCCTCATTTCGCCCGCCACCAAATATAATTCAAGTTGGAAAGAACCACAGATCCAATTTTGTGATGCAGGCGACCTGAACAATTGCCGGAGATTCCAAATCTCGGTGGACCCACTTCTCAGAAAGTTCCGTGCAACCGTCAAATCCAAACGGGTTCGCCAATTCCCCGGCTGAAAAATTCAACCCCAACCTTGCCTCGGGCCCGTCCATTGGGGGCGCGTGCCGCCCATCGACTGAGTGGTTTTCGCCAGTTAACTCGAAATTAATTAAATCCCGCGGACGAACCTTTTCGTTGTGGTGATCCAAGCGCCTCCTTGGGTGACACGTGCCTTCGCGGTTCCGCTACTCTGTCAACTACGTATAAAAGGCGGATATCAATGGGGCGCGTTCCTGCTTCTAGTTTATACGTCGCCCTGCCAACAAGTCAAGCCTCTCTCTCTCCGAGGCCCTAAAGAATTCTATGGACGAGTGAGGACCTCGGATATCCGCTCTCTCGTTTAATGGCCTCTCGTATGTGGCTGAATTCTCTGGCGCACGAGAACTTCGGATATCCGCTCTCCGCGCTGGCTACTCATGACAGATGTATCTGTGGCTTTCCGGTGTCTTCTCTGATGATTTAGGCACAGCACACGACCGGAGACAGGAACACAAAATCTTAATTAGCACTGCCATCGTTTTGCCCCGCATCGCTCGAGCCTGATTACGATTTTTACCAGTGATCCCCCGCATTCAACGAACGCAGAGTATCTCCGAGGAGAGTGAATTCCCATATCCGGATGCAAGTGTTCTTGGCCGCCGCCGGAATAGCACCCGTGCATATCCGCCGCGATTCTCAGCTATAGCCACCGCGCCGTGTTCTCGCATCGGGGCAGGCACACGACGCCAAAATGCCCCGCGCCGCTCCGAGGCCCAATCACAAGTTTCCCAGGATTGCGCCAATACTTGTCGCCACACTAAGCAATACTATTCCTGCCTGTGAACCGTATGCCCCGAAGTAGCGAAAGAGACTCTCCGACGTCGGAAACACATCAGCCCCGCTGTCATCCCAGGTTCTCCCGATCTGCATCGCGGGCTCCGGGCTTCAAACTCCAGCCCAATCCCCGCGTCGCGTCACTAACACTCAATCCCGGATCTCGCTGCAAGGCCTCCCATAGGACAGGCGCCACAGCGCTGATCTCGGGGCTGGGCTGTTATGTTCTTCAAATCATTTGCGTCCGCCTCGAGGCAGGATAGAACAGATGAACACATGGATGCGGGCGGATGGGCTGGTAAGTGGGCAGAGGGCGCAGGATGGGGAAAGTGCCGCGTTGACGAGATTCACCGGGAAGCGTATGGCGCATCCCAGACGCGGACGCGCGTTCCCAGCCTCGGCGTGCGTTCATAGGACGCGCGGAGTCACCGAGTCGTATAGCTCCGCACCTTGACATAGCATCCCGTTGACTCGACTGATCGTAATAGCGTCCTAATAGTCCCGTTCATTAGCTTCAGACGCTGGATGCCCGTTAACTTAACTGGATATGTACAGCCTGTACAGTGATCGAACCTAGTCAGAATGCATGCTCGTCGGACGCACTTTATGGTCGCCACGATTGGAGTCGCGATAGTGGGGCGGAGCTATGGCTGTCGCAGTTACTCGTGGTAGCGATGCGAAATATGGGATGGATGGCAGCGATCTCATTTCCGTGACCGGGCCGAGGCTCTTGTGCGGGACGGCGACCAGGGATGGGGACTGTGCGGGTGGGCAGCCGGCAAAGTGCGAGGCGAGTGAGATCGCGCGCTGCTCCCGCTGCGATGAGAAGGGAACTTGAAAGGCAAGGGAGGGAAGGAACGGTGACAGCGACGATCTGTTCTCATCGTACTTGACGACTCAGAGAATGTGAGAACTTAGCGCACAGATACTTTGAGAAAAGGAAGGCTGGCCGCCGGGGGAGGTTACCGCCTCGCGTCGCCCACGCACACGGATTACGATGCCGACGATCCTCGCATTGCTTGACAGTCGAAGAACGGAAGAAGCACATACAAACTTTAGGACGGCCGAGGCGGCGGCCCACACTTGTACATCCGCGGCGATCCGCACCCAGGCCTCACTTGACATCCTACAGAACGCTCGAACGCATGAAGAAACAAAGTCGGCGAAAGAGGACGAGAACAAAGGAAGGCCGCCACTGAGAACTAACTAGACCATTCACTGTGTCCTTCCGCAAGTCTGTTAGGCGCCTAAGCTCACGTTCGCCAATGGAATGACAACGAATCGCACGGAATGGAAGCTGTCGTGTGGCGGGGGCAGCGCGGACGTGCGCGCGCGCGTCGAAACTCAATCGACTGAGAGAGTGGGGAAGACTATGTTGTGCCGCGGGCAGCGGAATACGGAAACGGAGAGCTGCGTACGAGCAGGCCCAGACTCGGGTGAGCGCACGGAAGACGCCCAGCGGGATCGGCCACGCGCCAAAGGCCGATCCCGACTGAATGAGCGAGAAGTGAAGGCGCTGGGCAGCGGGAAGGAATGGCCACGCCGCGGGGAGACGCGTCGAAACCCCGATTCCGAGTGCTGCGTCCGAGTAAAGGCGCAGGGCAGCGGGAACGGCCGCGCCACGGAGACGGACAAGATGAGTGAGCGTGCAAGACGCCCGGGCGGGAATGACCGCGCTTCGAGCCCATTCCCTGCGTGAGCGCGAAGACCCAATACGGGAAATCCCCGCACCGAAATCTAAAGAAAATCAAAAAGGAAAAGGAAAAGGAGAAAGAAAATCGAGAAAAACCGAATCCATTAGCAACAAAATTATCTTTCTCTTCTTTTCTACGGCCCCGCTCTCTATGCGCCAATCCGGTACTTGCGCCTCGTCGGGGCCTCGTGGGTCTCGCGCTGCGGGTCGGGCCGCGGCGGGCGGCCATACATCGGCTGCGGCGTGTCTGTGGAGGCGTTAGTATCGGGGCGTGCGTGATTTATCAGGGGACGAGGGCGAGATATTCGAGGATGGGAAGGCAGGGTCGGATAGATAGGAAGGAAGCGCAAAAGAACGAGAAAAAACACGCACGTAATTCATACCGATACACCGCGCCCACATACTTGTCCCACACCTCGCGCCACATGTGCACGCCCCCGCCCAGCGCGCCGTTCAGCCCCCACTCCCGCGCGAACGCGCGCACGTCGAAGCCCGGCCGCGCTTCCTCGGGCACGATCTACATAACACCACGGTCAGTCATTTATATCATACTTGAGAAGGAAGGAGGGAGACGTACGGGCACGTCAATCCGCCGCGAGAGCGTCACGATGTTCGCGAGCGGGTCCTCCCCCGACGCGGGGTGCGGCAGCAAGGCGTTCGGGTGCGTCGGGTGGTGCCGATTCAGCCGGCCCCTCCCACCCAACCCCGTCTCCACCACGCGAGCCTCGACCGCTGCCGCCGCGCGCGCCTCCGCCGCGGCGCGGTCGCGCACGCTCTGCGAGAGTTGCGCCTGCTGCTCCGTGAGGAGGGCTTCTGTGTTGCGCGTGTATCTGCAGTATGGGATTTAACACAAGAAAGATAAAGGAGAGATTAAGAGACGCACCGATACCCCTCAATCGGCGGCTGCGGCAGCAGCAGCATTACATAGCGATGGTACGGCGTGCCGCGCTGCGGGTGCGGCGGGACGTAGCGCGTGTGCGTGTTGAGGAAGGGGATGCGCCCCGTGTGCGTGGCGGAGAGGGGGATGTTGGGTCTGCGCGCGTGCATGTCAGTTGCAGAAAGTATACCAGGTAGAGAAAGAGTAAGGATGGGACGCACTTCAACCAATGCAAGAACGTCGTATACGTCTGCCGTTCCTCGTCCGGCACGTCCGGGTCCACGAGCAGCATCGTGTACAGCCGCACGTCCGTGTGGAACACGTTCGCGTAGAGCTTGGGCTGGACGCGGGTCTTGAGTGAAAAAAATCAGTATACTGTTCGAGCGGGGGTACACCCATGCGCTCACCTGCTTCGGTGTCAAATACCGCCCCGGCTCAACTTCCTTGAACGTATTCACGCGCCGCTGCGCTCTGTTCCGCTTCATGAGCGAGTCAAAGTGCACGGGCATGAGGCGCGCGGCGACGTGGAGGTCGATGGAGGGGTGGAGGACGGGGAGGACGTCGGGGACGACGTGCATCTGGTGGATGCGCTCCATGAGGAGGTCGAGCGCGCCGTCGGAGCGCCAGCGCTGGCGGAGGAGGTGGCGGTGGGAGGGGATGGAGAGGTCCGCTGAAAACCCAAAATCATTAAAATTTTATATGAAAGAGGAGGGAGGGAGACGTACACATAGCATTCGCAACGCTCCACCGCACCTCGGGCAAATTCACCTCGCTCTGCACCTCGAGGATCTCCAGCCGCTCCCGCATCCCCTCTAGCTCGCCCTCCAACGTCTTCCGCGCCTCGCCCTCCACCAGCTTCCCGCCCGCTTCCGTCTCCGCGACCAGCTTCTCATGCGCCGCGCGCACCTTCGCCCTCTGCTCCGCGGCCTCCTTCCGCACCCTGCGCGCATCCGCGCGGATAACGCGCAGCGCCTCGTCATACGCGGGAAGCACCCCCTCCTGCAGCGGGCGCATCCACTTCCGCGGCCGATCCAGGCTGATATCCGGGCGCCCCATCCGCTTCCGGTTCCGCCGACTCTGCAGCTCGCCCTTCTCGCTCATCTTCTTCCGCAGCCACGCCGGCAGCCGCCCCCGCCGCCCCCGCCTGAGCGGCTGGGCGTTGTGCAGGCGGTGGAACCCGAGCTTGATGCGCGGGACGCGCAGCGCGGGGTTCGCGAGCAGGCGGGGGAGGGCGCGGCGGTACCGCCGCTCGCGGTTGGCGGTGCGCGCGGTGCGTGCGCGGGGCGGGGGCTTGCGCCATGGTTTTGGGCGCCGGGGGCGCGCCTTGCGGGTGAGGCGGCCGTGCGGCAGGGGCTTGGGGGTGTGCGGTTTTTTCTCTGCTTTGACCACCGTCTCCGTTTCCGAGCCAGAACGCGGCTTTAACGAGAGCGCCGACACATTTTTCTTCGCTGCAGCACCAGCGGCTGGCGGAGGAGGGCGCTTGGGGGGTGTACGGCCCGAGGTGGACGAGGACGTCGATAGATTCCGGACAGCGAGACTGGATCGTGCTACAGAGAACTCATGCGGATTTTTAAGGATTGGGGAGGAGGCAAGGAGCCGGCCCAGTCGCAGCATCCAGGAGTCACTTTCCGCGAGAAAATACGCGCTGCTTGTTTGGCAAACGCGTGCTTGGTGTGTTTGGCTGGAGCGTGTTTGCCTGCGCGCACGATGTTGTAAAGTTGAGCGTGAATATTGTCCAGCGCGTCTCCCATCGGGGTAAGCACGAGCACATTCCATCGCGCAAATCCCCCGCACGCGCGCGCGCGTGCACCAGCTGAAATTCGGTGGCTGTTGATTTCTGTGCGCTGTACTCTGCACGCTCTCGAGTCCCACGCTCGTCCGCGCGTCTGTGATTCTCTCTCCGTCTCGCTCCCATTTATCCGCGTTGCCGACAATAATTCTCACCAACGAAACGACTTGCCCGTCGCGCACTCGCCTAGCCTCCGCACCGACATTGATCCTTCGGACGTGCGACCTTCTGGGCCTTCTCGCCAATCCTGCTGATCCCTCATCTCCGTCCGGGTGAACATTTCAATCGCCCGACACTTAGCCGTTGCCTAAGCGAGGCGTTTGACAAATGCGGTTCGTACGACGGGCTGCTGCTGGTCCAATGCGAGGGGCGGGATTACTTTTGTGTGGGGCGGAATTGCTTTCGTCCGGGGCTCAGCACTCAGGGCTGCACATGAGCAACATTCCACGTTAGTTATTAGGAGACAGGGGCATACGCAATCTGCCTCCGTCGCTACCCTACTCTCCGTTGCGTCGCTGAGCCCCTAACTTGAACGTGTTAACGTTTCGCGGATATCCCTGCTCTATTGCCTTTCCTTTTTCAAGTCTAATTGCAGCTAATTAATGTACTCGACCTTGGCCCTGCCTCTCCGTCCCTTTACATTCTAATATTCATCCCTCCACGGAAAAACCTATGTAGCAGTTGCGGAGGCAAATCCCACCGCGTGGTGCCGATCGGACGAGCACACGCCGTGGCCGATCGTCCCACACGTAGCGGCGGTGCGCGTGGTGCGCGAGTGCCCGCCGCAGCGCCCGCTAATTTATTTCACCGACTGGGCCGGTGCGAAATGATATTGGGACGATCCATTAATTTCACGGCTGTACCGGATAAACTCTGACTGCGAGCCCGACCATGATTTCACCCCCAAGTCTTCAAATTCTATCAATTCCAATCTACTACACAACCCAAAAACACAAGAAAAGTCCTATCGATCCCACCGCCAAGGCTAAGCAAAGCGATGAATTCGATACAGCGAGGGGTAGCGCGGCGCGTACAAACAACAAGAAGACGGATTAATAGAGGGCGGAGTATATGCATGGTAAGGTAGGGAGGCGCGCGGTGTAAAGGGGCATGTACGGTATGATATGACGAGTGGCTAGAAGTACAGTATTTGCAAGATGAGAGGGACATAAAGAGCAATAGGGATAGACAATATACAGCAATAAAAATAGCGTGCGTGGGGTGACACGATCAGAACGTCGAGCGGTGCAGCGGCGGGCGCTCGAGCACCACCGGCTCGGCGTCTTGCGCGGGGAAGCGGTATTGGAAGTCTGCAACGCGTTGTCAGCAGCGTTAACTATGCGAGTAAAGGGAGAAAAACGCACCCCCGTCCCTGACAATTGGATTCCTTCTCCGGCGGCGCTCCTCCTCCTCCTCGCGCTCCATCAGCTCCTCGAACGGGGCCTTGCCGCCGATGAGCGGCACGCGCAGGGTCGGGTCGGGCTCGAAGGGCGCGGGCTCCCAGCGGCCGCCGCCCGCGGCCTTGCACAGGAGCGACGCGCGGCGGAGAGGGTACGCGTCGAGCTCGCCGTACGAGCGCTCCTCCTTGACGCGGGCGGTGGCGGACGACGCGGACGAGGCAGGGCGCGACGGGAGGGACGTGCGGGGGGGGTGACGCGGGCTGCTTGGGCGGGTGCGGCTGAGGTTGGAGGGGAGGGGGGGCGTGGCGAGGGGTGGACTGGACGCGGCGGACGAGGGCGCGGAGGCGGGGCTCGTGAAGAGGGCGATGGGGGAGCTGAGGAGGGAGTTGGCGCGCGAGACGGGGCGACGGCGGAGTGGGGGCAGCTCGCTTGCGGGGGTGCGGAGACCGTGGACCTGGTCGTAGCAGTCGTCGCAGACGCGGGCGTCGAGGATGGGAGATGAGGGGGACGCGTAGGCAGCGAGGGGGATGTTGCGCGGGGGGTGGAGGAAGGGGAGGGCGGAAGCGTCGAGAAGGGCGGTCGTGCGTGCTGAGCAGGGCTGGCAGAAGACGCCGCCACATTTGCGACAGTGGTGCCGCCGCTCGAATATGGAGAAGGGGACACGGCAGTAGAAGTTGTCGCAGTGGGAGGCGTGTGAGTCGGACTGGGAACGGTTTAGTATCTGATCTAATGAAGATGAAGTAGGGTAAGCACCTTCCACAGCTGACGGGGCAGCAGGACGGCGAGGTGCTCGTTTGGGCGCAGGGCAGGGTCGAGGCGGAGGCGAAGGGGCGCGCTACTCGTGCTCGCGTCGCTGTACGTGCTCCGTGTGCTGCTCGAGCTGAGACTCGAACACGACGCAGACGAGGAGAGAACAGAGGCAGAGGACGCGGGGGAGGCAGTCCCTTTGCGCGTGCGCTGTACCTCGTCCCACTTGAGGGTGCTGGGCGTCGGGGACGGGGGCATTGACAGCGGGGACTGGGTGCGCTGCTGTGCGAGGGCGGTGGCGAGTGCGGCGGCAAGGGCCATGAGGGGGTCAGAATCACAACCGTAGCACTGAAATATTAATACTTTCAGCTGCACCGCGATCGAGATCTGATCCCCCGATCACAGATCTAAGATCTCTGAAACGTGCAATTCGATATAGAATCCGTCCACCTCCGAATATCCTCCGCGCACACAAGACTCTGCAGCAGGAGACTCTCAAAAAAGTCCTATTCGTCCACTCCATCCTCCTCGACAGCACAGACTACGAGGACCGCAAAATTCCCAAATCAGGTATACAGTGTATCCCCTTGTGGCACACGACCCTGCTTAATGCCCGTCCCACCTTTCTCTCAGTCGCTTTTCTCGCTTTGTGCTTGCTTTCCGGCCTTTCCCTAGAACCCTCGCCACCGTCAAATACACTCTTTCCCTTCTTCTTCCTTCCTCGGAGCAGGCCACATTACTTCAACCTGCTAGGCACCACGTCAAAGAACCGCCCGCCGTGTGTATGCTTATTTCGTACCCTTGCGTGGATTGCTTGCGTAAGCAGGATGGTGAAATTCGTTTGTTTCGGATCAGAGGCCAACACGTGCAAGGTCGAGGCGGCCTGCGCCCCTGCGCCGGCTCGTCCGGCCCACTTGATCGTTGCTGTTTGAATGTTTTTCTGTGATTTTCTCATTTTCATGCGCCAGTGCTGTAGGTGCCTGAGCCTGGACGCGTACTCCTACCCCACGATTCCCCCACAGAGTAACGTCCACCGTCCTTCTCCAGTCCTGATCGTTGCCCCCCAATATCCGTGTCGCGAAACGCTCTCGCGCTCTACTCTACGCGTCGTATGTCCTGTTACGCGTCCCAACGCGTCCACCCAATACAGTATCGCGAGTTCCCCCCACCCGCCCTGCCCATCCACGTCTCCGCAACACCGAGTGCCCCGCTTCCCCATCCCCATCTCCCCTCCGCCCGCGCCCGAGTCTTACCTGATGCCGTGGAACCACCTTACCCTTTCCTAACCGTTATGTTACTCTTTTCAGCTCCCGTAACGCTCTTCGAATGTCCTTCGCACGGAACGTCTCTTCCACGGCCAAGTACAGTAACGGCACGCTGCTTATAAACTCTCCGGGCGCCAAGCGCTGCCAACGGCCCAAGTGTTTATCCTCCTCTTGCTCCGTTGGGCGCGCAACGGCACCGCTGCCTTCTCAACTTCTCATATTCTCTCAGAATTTCAATGCGGAACCAGGTGCGGATTTCGGTCTTGTGCGCGTATGCGCCCGGTGTACAAACCACGCCGGATGGCAGGGCGAACGGTGGAGCGTTCAAATGCCCAGTTTTTTTGTTGAGCCTGAGGAGCGCATCCCCTTGCGCGTCGTCTGCCGCCGCCGCTATGCGAGTTGATGACACGGCCGACCCGGAGTTCGGACGCGACGCGCCCCTCAAGTGCCAGCCAGCCGTCTCATTTTCTTCTTCATCTCCACCTTCTTCATCTCCACCGTCTTTCCTCATAGCATAGCAACAACGTACGTCATCTCAAGTTCTTCGTTTTCGTTTTCGACTCGGACATTCTCCCCGAGGTGCCCAAGCGTCACGGTTTTGATTTGTGTTTGTTCGCCGGTGGGTCCGCACAACGTCTCGAGGATCGAATCGACACCCGCGAGCCCAGCACAGAGCAAAGCAAATACCCCGGACGGCCCTTTGCGCGAGTGCCGGCCCGTTGTCTTCATCTCCACAACTTAGCTCTTAATATCATCACCGCATCTCGAATTTTTCATTTTCGGTATTGTATTCCACCCACGACCGGAGGTTCCCCGAGGGTGCCCAAACGTTTTTGATTGCGAGGTTTGATTTTTTGGTTTGTGTCGGTGGGCCCTCGCACAACAAATACCCCGGACGGCCCTTTGCTCGAGTGCCGGCCCGTTGTCTTCATCTCCAAAACCGCATCTCGACATCCCCCCTTTTTTTGATGTGGTTTATTCCCCGGTGGGCCCTCTGCGTGGGCACGCCGCACAACGTCGCGAGAATTGATACCACCTGGTTTATTCCTCGGGGGGCCCTCTGCGTGGGCACACCGCACAACGTCGCGAGAATTGATACCACCCGACTTTTGATTTTGGTTTATTCCTCGGGGGGCCCTCTGCGCGGGCACGCCGTACAACGCACAACAGAATCGACACCACCCACGGTTCACGACCGTGCGCCAGCGCAACCCCGGACGTGCCTCTGCCCGAGTGCCACGTACAGCTCAGCTCAGCCCCGGGGTACATCCGGGTGCATCCAGTACATCAACGCCTCGAGGCGTACCTCCGTCTCAGCCGCCCACCGGGATCATCCAGCGGGACCGAGGTCCAGGTTATAACTTTATTTTATCTCGAGCTATTCCCCGGTGGGTTCCCTCTGTGTGCACGCCGTCTGTCTCGTCAAGTCATTTCCCTCCTGAAACTCGAGACCAACTTGGGACTCAGCGCTTGGAGTCGATCCCGCCCGTATACCGTGTACCAAAGACCAAAGTAAGGTAAGGTAGGGCTGGGTCGAGTTACATTGGCAACCAGACCATATACCCCCGAACGCGTCCCTCTGCTGAGGTGCCCCACTCTTATTTAACTCGCCACATATATGTGCATCAACCGTGATATCAACGATGATATATATGCCTCGAGGCATCGCCCGCTCCGTGGGTATCGTGTGCACGTCCAGTTCATCGCGTCCCATCCGCTCTGTTGGCAGTTGGCATTCGAGGTCCGCGTGAAGCAGGGATTCGCCGAGGTCCGTCAGTTCGTCAGTTCTCGGTGGGCACACCATCTATCACCCGCGCTCGAACACATTTCCAGCAACCGCCGCATCCAGCGCCCGCGTTCGAATCGCAACATATATCATATATTTACCCTACTACCCTTTACCCACACCAAACGAATCCCCCACCCACGCAACGCGCGCGCACATTAAGTATAAGTATACCCGGTATGCATCCCTCAGCCAAAGTGCCCCGCGCGTTGCTGATATCTATAGCTCATCATCAGCTTTGAGTCTGAATCTGATAATACGCTGATATATCATGTTGACAGCAGCTCCGGTGCCTCGAGGCGTAGCGCCGACCGACGAGTGCGCTGAGCATGGGCTGATAGATGATATGGTACCCCGTCTCCCTCGTGTACACCTCGGCGCGATCCAGCGTTGGACACCGACCGGAAGCACCCGCAGCGCATATGAATCTCTTTACGCCAATGCGTCCGTGGATCCTGATATTAATTGTCTCGGAATCAGAATCACTAAATACATATCACTCGTCGCCCGGTCTCACCGTCGCAAAATACGCCGCATTCAGCACCAGGACTGTGTAGTAAAGTATCAGACTACTCTGCAAGTATCGCGGGCGACTTGATACACCGCCCGCGTCTGAATTCTAGTCTCTGAATCAGCCTCCGCTCCCATCTCATCTTAATATCACCCTCCGACTGGCGCCCATATCACATTTAATCAGCGGGATATCGACATAGCGTGAGCGGCGGATTCCATGCACGGGCGGTGCTATGTATACTTTCAGCAGACCAGCCCAGCCGCCCTAATCCGTGCTTTTCGTCCGGCGGCGTAGGTGGGGAGCAATTGCAAGTGGGGTGTAAGTGGACGGGATGAGATGGGGTTGGGACGCGGAGGGCCGTATGCATCTGATGCATACGCGGGGGAGGGAGATGCGTACCTTATCGCGTTCCTTTGCACCCCACCCACCGTTGGCCCATACATCCAATCCTCCTGAATGACAGACAGCGGGCGGGCGATATGTTCTCTTCTCGATTCTGATACTCACCTCGACTGGCGCGCATCTCACCATCCATCTCTGCCAATGTCGACAACTCGACAGACCACTTTGTGGGCGCATACGGCATCGGTGTTCCTCGCTCCCTCCGCCGCGGACTTGGTAACGGAGCAGTGTCAAATTGTCAATCACTGCGCTTACTTTCCCCGCCCCGACAAAGCGCGACAATCAGCACATCAGGACCAGTCGGGATTGTCGGGCGCTCGCTATTTAGTATTCATTCTTATTTTCCCAGGGAGGATGAGTGGCCCGGGGTTTCTCCGGGTGTGTGGGAGCGCGGGATTCGGGCGGGAAGACCCCGGTGCGCCCAGATGACCAGCCCTCATCCCGCTCGGGTGTGCTTTTGCGCACTTGACGCTGGCGTCGTGCTCCGCGGCGCCCCGACTCCGCCTCCCTCTACATATATTCCACATGCAACCCAAATATCTCACCCACGATTCACCCGGACCACGCCCGCGGGGCCGGCACCACGGGCAGTGGGGGCCAGGCAGGGCCGGGCGATAGTGTGGGAGCCTGGGTCGGGATTTGGTCGGGATACTTGATGGATATCCGCCTCGCGTCGCGTACCTACCTCGCGATTATCGCTTGATGGCGGTGAATTGGCTCTCGAGGCAAGTTGGACCTGGGTTTGCCTCTGAATTTCTGTCACCGAGACCCTTCCCTGATTCCCTCCGGAGAATATACCTCTGTCCCCTCCTCACCTTGAATATGCCTCCGCGCTCCGTACTTTTGCTTCCGTACGTGATATTTGAAATCACGATGTTGAAAATATTTGCTTCCGTTTTCCTTATCCAACATCTGTCCAACTTTTTTCGGCGCTGGTGGCCGCGGATGATTTTCGTGTCCATGTATTGTGGACACTGGACGGAGCGAAAAGATTAATTGAATCGTCGATTGAACGTTTACACACGTCTACACACGTCCGCCTGTTTCTATGTTCCACGCCCGCGTCGGCGCGTCGTCGGCGGGGCCTCGGACTCTACTACGACATAGACACGGGCACGTACTCTTATGCCCCAGTCGTTCTAGCACGAAATCTCTCGGTCGAACAACGTCGGTAATCCGCCGTCCGCATGTATCATAACATTATTCCACGGCCCCGTCGCGTCGGCGGCGCGTCGGACTCCTTCCCGCCGTCACGTCTCTTCCGTAGTGCATACAGACATACTCCACTCGTCTTAGCACAATTTGGTTGATGTTCAATTCGTGGTTGTACGTCGGTAAAAGCAATCCACATGTATTATGTCGGAGGCCTCGGACTTGATATTCTCTACATACATGGTCGTGGTTATATGCCCACTCGTCCTAGCACGAAATCTCCTGTCATTGATTATGTTTTTGACACTGATTATCTGTTTTTTGTGTCGCAATCTCTGATGGAGATCGCCTCTCGTTCGGCCGAAACAGCAATTCAGGCTGGCAGGATGGAATCTCTTGCCATGTAAATAATTGAGTTCCTAATATTGGCGCTGAGAATTCTAGGGCAGTGTTTCGACACTCCATTATCACAGGGGCCGTCCAATGTCCGATTGGCTGAACACAGTTGAATTGGACCTGCGAATCAAACCTTGAAAAACCAAACCGTTCACTTTTCGAGTGCTTCCTGATATCATCCGAACATTTTCCCAAGGCGCAGTGATGAACCAGACTCTTCCATGCCATTCCACCTTTTGGCCTCGTTTTTTCTTCGATATCAGCCCGTAACTATCACGGTTATTATCGTCGTTTATTTTAAGTTGTAGTTTCGATGTTGAATCGACTGCCAACTTTCGAGTCGGCGTTGATGGCATTCAACTTGCATGGGACGTGTTGATCCGAGCACCTAAACGGGTGATTACCATCAAAAGGCCTTCGGCGGCGCCGGCGCGAGTTTTTCTGAGGCACTGTGAGCTCAAATCTGTATATTGCCTTGCTATCGACTCCCCAAAGTCTATAGTAAATTCAAGGTGTCCCGTCTGTAACCCGGCATCCTAAATATTCCAAAGGTGAGTATGGATTACATCTTGCTACCATGTCCGTGACGGTAAGTTGACAGTGCAAGTACCACCCGAAATCCACGCTCTCTCGGAGTCTGGAGAGTGAAAGCAGTAAAAAACAACGAAGTAAGCGCTCATACGTAACCCGTGTCCCGTGAAACATAGAATCAAAAGTACAACTAATCTAACTCTATGCGATATTGAAGCGGGTCGAGACCGATGAAAAAAAGAGGCTCAAGGCTGAGGCCTATACCTAGCAAGGTCTTTAGTTTTCCGTTCGTCCCTGACCGCTGCGTTCCATGGAAACAAGGGGCGCTCAGTACAGTCACACCCAACGATGTTATACTATGCGTTGGTTGGAAACGCGGATCTCGAGTGCGCTATGGATGGTGGAGACTAGCACCGCGACTGCCACAGCAGCAATAACTTTGCGCGCCGACTGTCACTCTAATCCGAGGTAACGGAGGCGCACGGCGGCCGCGTCGACGATCTAGCCAGGACCCCTGCTAATGGGTGAGGAACCCAGATTTCAAAACTGGAAAAAAGTCAGGTTTTTTTTGGGACTTTTTGGGCATTTTCGTCAGGTTTGGCACCGGGTTACAGCCTGAAATTGGGCCAAAAATGTCAGGATTTTGCATCTGGGTCAAATTTTTGCTCATTTATACCGCCAAGCGGACGTTTCTGTAAAAAAAAATCGGCCACGGCACATTTTTGTCAGGTTTTGGAACAGGCAAAAACCCAATTTTGGCCGTTTCGTCAGGTTTTGGCACTGGCAAAATAGCCCAAAATGGCCCAAAATCGTCAGGTTTGGGGTCTGGGTTCCTCACCTATTAGCCTGGGTCCTATCTAGCCGCGGAGAAATGACGGAAGCAATACCTGTATTTCACGTCGCTGTCCGTTTTGGGCGACTCAACGCACTGGCAGGTCGGGGTATCCGCAACGGGCTAGTGCGATTTTCGTATGGCACTGAGATGTGTGGATCTTGGAGGATGGTGGCGGCAGCGTGGTCTGATCCGCCGCGGGGAGAGTTATCTGTGGTTGCAATGTCTTGCAGCGTGGGAACAGCCACGAGGGAGAAAGGTACGCAGCTAGGCCGAAACAAATTCGCCTCTAGTAATTGCAATTCGCGATAGCGACCACCCGACTTTCGGAGGCGTTTTGGACTAGGGTGCATCTTTCAGCTGTTTTCCTTGCTCGTGCGCTTTCGGGCACGCTACCAGATGCTGATGCGCCGCGATGTGGGTTTGGTGATGATCAGATGAGGATCAGCTCCGGGATCAGGGCAGATCAGAACCAAACCTACGGTCAGGATGAGAGGATGCTGGTTTGCTTATGATAGATCTTCTACTATGGCCGTAAAAGGCCGTAAAGCCGCAAAGAGATAAGACGAAATACCTCCATGGACGGAGGTTCACCCTTACGCAGAGTTACATGACACGGTTCCCAAATTGGGATATCATGGGAGTATGGTCCGAGACTAACACAGGGTAGGCTCCATTGCATTGGCTATAAGGGCTGTCTCAGTTTCGAGACGGCGTAATACTAATACAAAATGGAGTGTACTCGTCCTAGTTCGTTTTTCGAACGATTGATATCGCGTACTTGAATCGCGGACTCCGAGGACGAGTAATTGGGAAACACCGTCGGTGCCCCGTCCGCTGAAGGATGTGTCTTGAATTTGAGGGTATTGAGGTCTGTGCACGACAATTCTGAGATGTGAAGGTGTTGCCGCGTTGGGAAGTTTCCCAATATGCAGAGAAGCATGGCGTGGCGAGAGAAGGCCTTCGAATAAGCGCAATATGCGGGATCGCAGGCGAGCACAGGCGACTGTCGCGCTTGGGCAGCATGGGTTCAACCAGATAACTAAGACAGTTAAACTAACCAGGTCCACTAGTTCTAGTATTATGTAGTCACTAGTAAGAAACCCGTCATAACGTCCGTTCAGGTATTCCCCTGACTCGCGAGCTCTCCGAGCATTTCCTCGGAGGTCCAATGCCGACACGGGATACTATCGATCACCCACCTCTGCAAAATGGCGTACCTCTGCAAAAAAAAGTTGGACGACTTTGTGATATAAATACTGCCTCAATCAATTCAAACTAAAATACGGGGGCAAACTTTTGATTCCTACAAATCTACCTGTATTTTTTGTGGACAATTTGGAGTGGAACTAAGTCCAGTAAAAATTGATACTTTCTTTTGCAAAGGTAGGTCATTTTGATCGCTGGGCTCGGCAACTTCACTACGGCCTCAATTCGACCCCAGAGCCCAAACAACTCCGGATTCAATATCTTTCGGTGGTAATGATAACGCCTGTTGATGCCGAGCCCCGTCAGACATGAATTACGGGTGTAGCATTGCCATCAGAACTGTTTTTGCAGAGGTGGGTGATCGATAGTAGGATAATTGAGGATCAACTCCGATCAACTTGTGCGACAGCGGCCTGTACTTGGCCTGTACGGTCCGAGAGCTGGCGTTTGGCAGGATACTCGCGGGTGATCACGGGCGCATCGCTCCGCTCCAGTCCGTGCAGACATGTCATAGGTACTTACTGGGATCACCAAATCACGAGCGTCAATCTGGCCCCACAACGCAGCACGCTCACACCACAAATCAAGAAGCAGCCGACCTTCCATGACGAGCACTCAACAGTTGGTTGCAATTTGTGAAAAGTTGAAATTGGAGTCGGAGAACCACTGGCTCCAACGCAGCTCCAGCGCTCCAATTCCTGGACCACATGAGCGGCGGGATCGGTACTCGCAGCATCCGGAGACAGACCTGTGTTCCACACCACACCCATATACATATGCAAGCTCCAAATTGCAAACCTCAGGGACGCCTCGTGATTTGGACAGGCATTCTCCGACCCTGTGCGATGAATTGCAACCCGAAACATCTGAGCGTTGAATGGTACTTGAGCAGGCTTTGATCGATGGTCACATCTGAACAGGTCACCCCACCGTATTTCCACCTCGTTCGAATATGCAAACTTGTTCGCTTCCGTGCAGGCGCTCCTTTTACCTCTACGACTCGCTCGAAGACGACGAACAAGGAGAGCCTGAGGTCCTCGGCCGGCGCGAGTAGAGCTGCTTGCGCTGATAGCGTGACCCAGCGCTCGAGACAATATTGCCTGGCCGACTCACCCCGCTCTGATGGCCGTTGATTAATGATCAGCCTTCGTCTTCGTTAATTGGGACTGCTTTCCGTTCTTGTACTGAGCGCAGTGCGAGAGGGACGGCGTTCCTGGCACCGCCCTTTGCGCATGCTGTCCGGGAATCAGAATCAGGCTCAAGCTGAGAAGGTTAGCCAGCTAGGCCTTGTCTGCGCTGTGCGGGGAACGCGTTGTGAGCGCGAGCTTGATTAGCTCTTCCTCGGATCGGATGGCCGGCGTCGAGCACCAGAAGAACGGCCGGAGCAGAGACTCTACACCCGGAGAAACTCGTGCCTCAGTTCTAAACAGAATTCGCATTCACAGACTCACAAGAAAAGTACGGTCCTACGGACGACTCTACCGACTCGGGGAATTCGCGCACGATGAGGGAAGAGAACTGGCGAAGTCGGCAGCAGTGGAAGAGGAAGTACCACATGCGTGTAGGCCCGGTTGACGTATTCGGGTCGCCGGATGATGTATTACTGTCGACGTTGGGTCGGCGATGCTGCGGCGGGGTCGGTGGGCTTCGGGGGAAACACAGCACTACAAACGCTTTGATTCGGAAATTCATAGATGAACAGCAGAACGGCCGAGACAGGCAGGATTAAGTCCTGGTTCCTAGCCGCCAAAGAACTCCGTGTCCAGCGGCATGCATGTGGAATCATTACTGGAGTATGTACCAAAGCCAGGATAACAATCTGACGGATGAACGCAAAATGAACCCCATCCCACAGCAGGCAGTACAAGATCCGAGTTAGTCGCCCCTAATTATTAGCGCCGAGGGGAAGAGGAGTGGACTATGTAACTTCATTCAATGTTATACCTCAAGAGATAGGTACAAGGACGCCGCTGAGCCCAGGTTGGTTGCTGCTGAGTGTTTACTGGCCGGTGATAGACTTTAAGAGAGTAAGAGGCGCAGTAACCGTGCCCATAGGAGGCTGCACATCCGAGGGCAGAAGCAAGCGATTAGATTCCGGGGTAGACGACAGGGATGGAGGGGTTCGCCAAGAGTCCGGTCATCAGGGATAAAAGCTTCGCTGGCTAGTCGGCTGCTGGTGGATGGATAAGTAGAGAGCCCAGAAGTCTCCATGCGCGGGTGACATCATTGAACTAGGCACGCCGCTATAGCTAGTCCGTCGGGTGAGGGAAGGTTGAGGGAAGGATTGCGAGACACCGTAGGCTAGAATCTGCGGTCGACGATGTTAGGCTTTCCCGCCGATAATTCATCCACCATGATCCACGTACCTCCGTGGACAACACTGGCCGTTTCGAAATCAGGCAAGGGAATGAAGGCAACATGAAAGAGGTGTCCTCCCCACGAAAATCCGTCAAGAACCTAAGGACTTACCATCAAACTGCTGAGAGTTCAGAGCTGTTCAGAGTCCGTACTGTAACTAGTCTCTCGTAGACAGGCGCTTCATAGTACAAATATAGCTCGTACCTCGCTGTATGTAACCGCGAGTGGGCGTGGTGTCCCGTCCACAAACAGCCGAAGCCAGGAGATTTCGCACTTGCCACTGGGCCCAAACCGCACCATCTTTGGACTTCCAAAGTATATCGCAATCCAGATCTGTTGTTGCGACGACAGAAGAAGAAATCGTACCTTGGCGAGACCAGAGGGGAAAAAATTGCGGAGTGGCAGTGAAAGACTCCGATTTCGTCCGAAGCAAATCCGTCATGTGATATTTTGTGAAATGGAAAGTTTTATCATTTTTATGTAGTAGCGAGTCAACTAAAATCTTCGCTTTGGACTCAATTGCATCAAGAAATTTATGGAAATCAATCAGACACCTAGTTCACCCTTCTTCTGTTCATTTTAGACCTATTTTCCAATAGGGGCAGTCAGAGTAGACGATTCTCCCCGATTCTGGGGCGATTCTGACAGTCTATTCTGACGGTGATTCTGATTTATTTAAGCATGGGAGAATTGTCAAAAATCAGAATCACCTCAGAATTGTCGCATAATCGCCGCATAATCGACGTAGAAACACCTCCAGAGGCATTTCTACATTGATTCTGGTCGATTCTGATTTAAAATAATTCCGAGAATAGTCTCAGAATCGCCGCCAGAATCGACCTCAGAATCGGCATTAATTTTCTACTCTGACTGCCCCTAATGTCAGGGTGAACCGAATTCGGAATCACCTAGTCTCTCATAAACAGACGCTACAACAATATGGGTGCTCGTACCTCGCATGTTGTAGGAATCACGCACCCCGGGAACCAGGCACACCGGAGATTGGCAAATTAGGCACAACTGATGTTCGATCCGACGCCCCTAAGTATTAAGTGTAGGGATCCGCTGAGGCTGCGGGAGACAGCTCGCTCAGCAGACAGAGAGTCTGAGAGTCTCTTTGCACAGATTGAATATCAACACCCTCCGGACAGACCTGGATCCTCCGATCCCGGTCCGTCCCGGAGCATCATCTGTTTTCTCCACAAATTTTCACGTTGTGCAAGTCATACATCTTTAGGTGCTACGGATGCTGGTTGGTATCTGGCAATCTGTTGTCAATGGGATTCAAGTCTGTGTCAAGATCTTGAGGTCTGGATATTCATTGCACCAAAGGGGTTGTTATCTTAAGTCTTTGACTCATCCGAATTTCCTTGACTCCGGGTACACTGTAGCAGTGATCCTTTGAGGTCTTGGAATCTGAATTTTGCGTAGATAGACCACCCTCTGGGCACACTGTAGCTGTTAGAAGGTCTCTGAGTCAATGCATCATGTCTTAATTTCCCCACATACAAGAGGTGACTGCCCTCTGGGCATACCAGCCATCAGTTAGAGCCTGTTCGGATGGACAATCGATTGTGATTGTCAGATTGTCGTACCTATTCCGGTAATCAAATTGTGGTTTGATTGTCGTTACGTTGCGTGATGATGTGTGACCATACGTGAGCTTTTGTCTTTCCTACACCCATTGTTGAATCATAGCCCGGAACCGTATAGCCTCGGACATCGGGCAACTTGGACATCCCAATATGTTCTTTTCCATGAGTCAGAATGACTCTTCCTGACTCCTAGTCTACATATATAAGTAGCCATGCATTCCCCTGTAATTAATCTAACAATTATTATCTGCTGTTCCCTACAACTTTTGTGTGAACCTTCGAAGAGCCTCTGCCAGTTCTTTATCAACAACCACCACTTGTAAATTCTCAACAGGTTATGGGCCCCGGCCTATATCTTTGAAGACAGGTTACACATCTACCTCTATTACTTCTCCGAGTACTTCCGTCTTACCACCTACATACATCAAATAAATGTTGAATCCAACCAATCAAGGTTCATCTAGCATGTATCAAATTGAGCCGCTCCAGGATGCCAACTGGCTAGGCTGGAAGCGTCGTATCACCTCAATTTTGAGGGATCAAGGTCTGCTGAAGTATGTCGCGGGAACTTCTACCCATCCGACACCGGCAATTATCGCTACACCGACCGCTGCTGAACTTAAACTGATGGAAGAATGGGACGATAACAATGCTCACACACAGACTCAACTCGAGCTGACGATAGGTGACTCTCAGATGATACACATCTCAGGAGCTACGACCTCTGCACAAATGTGGAAACAGCTTGTCACTGTTAAGGAATCTCGTGGGAAACTGGGGATTCTATCTATGCGCCGCCGACTATACCGGACTACCGCCGATGAATCTACTGACATTTTGGCCCACATTACGGAGCTCAGGGAAATCCAAGAACAGCTGCACCTCATGGGTAGCTATGTATCTGACGATGATTTCACTTTCCTACTCCTTACCTCCCTTCCAGAAAACTGGGACCAGTTCACTACAGCTTATCTCGGCGCCAACTTTTCTGCTGTTCAGGCTACTCCCAGCTCTTCTACTGGTACTTCTCAGGCACCAACTTCGCTAGTATCTACCCTTCCAATCCAGTCCTATGAATTCATTGCAATTATCCTGGAGGAAAATCGCCGCCGCTTGGAAAAATCGGGCGCAGACTCTTCATCAGTCTCGAGGGGATCGAATGCGAGTTCGAACCGAAACCCCAAGTCCACAAATAATTCCACTGGTTGTAATTGCCCTTCAGACAGCACTTGTTCAAACTGTGGTCGGAAATATCATTGCAAACATAAATGTTTTGCAAAGGGTGGAGATCGCGAGGGCCAAGGACCAAGGCAAACCTCAGGGAAATTTAAATCCAAGACCAAAGACAAGGCTCACCAGGCTGAAGACAACCCATCCAATGCTAGGAATAATGATTTAGCAGATCAGGCATATACGTTTGAGAAAACTGATTCTAAATGCCTTATAGCAAATTCGTTCAAGCACAGTGATTGGATTGCTGACTCTGGAACCACATCTCATGTCTGCAATTCAAGAGAATTGTTCAGTGATTTTACCCCGCTCTCAAACCACAGTATTACGGGTATTGGTGAGAATAAGGTTGAAGCTCTTGGCAAAGGCATGGTTAAATTGGACTGTAAAGTGGATGGCAAGTATGTGACAAATGTGTTAAACAATGTACTCTATGCCCCCACCTCAGCCAACAGCCATTTATCCATAAGTAAACTCGATGATGCAGGAGGCGAAGCTATCTTTTGCCATGGCAAATGTATATTGGTCAATGCTAAAGGAACCAAGTTAGCTACAGCTAAGAAGATAGGTAAACTTTACCTTGTGGATGTGAAGCCTCGCGATGAGGATCATGCTAACATATCAAGTGATTCTACTGAAACATGGAACTCACTTCATCGCAAGTACAGACATCTGTCAATTTTGTCATTGGAAAAACTTGTAAGTGGTAAACTAATTAATGGACTTACTGTATCGCCAGATAGCCCACCATTTATCCAATGCGAAGCTTGTATTCAGGCTAAACAGCACCGTCAACCTTATCCCAAGGAATCTGAGGACAAGACCACAGAAACTGGGGAACTGACCCACTCTGATGTTTGGGGACCTGCACATGTCGCAGCTATTCCAAGCCATTTAGCAATTTCCAACGCCAAATACTACATCTCCTTCACCGATGACTATTCTTGCTGATGCACTGTATTCTTCATGAAACGGAAGTCAGAAGCAACCCAATGTGTCAAAGATTATGTTGTGTACCTCGAGCGGCATCTCGAGACTGCTCCGAAGTCGATTCGCGTTGACAATGGGGGGGAGTACATCAATAAGGAACTTATCCGATGGTGTAAGGAGAAGGGAATTCACTTACAGACAACCGCACCCTCCCAGAAGGGAATTGCCGAACGTTTCAATCGCACCCTGATGGAACTTACCCGTGCGATGCTTATTGCTCCCAATTTACTATCTTTTCTATGGGCTGAAGCAGTCCTCATGCTGCATATATTCGAAATCGTTCACCTACCAGAGCTTTAAACGGAATGACCCCACATGAAGTCTGGACTGGCAATAAACCAAATATGTCTCATTTGAGAGAATTTGGATCCAAAGTCTGGATACTCACAGAAGCCAAGAAACCTGGCAAGACTGTGGGTAAATCCAAGAAGCACATTTTCGTTGGATATGCAGAAGGAGCTAAAGCAGTTAAATACTGGGATAAATCAAGCAGGCAAGTCAAAGTCTCACGTAATTTCGACTTCTCGGAAACTGAACCGAAGGAGATTGAAGTGGACACACCTATCAGCTGCCGCTTGAGGGGGAGCCAGGGAACACCAATCAGCAGCCTTCTACCATTCAATCAGCTGCCACTCCAACTCCAGTAAAACCAACCCACGCACCTGCTATTCCAAATATACCTGCCACCATTCCTCCTGTGCGAACACCTTCACCTGTACCTAAGGAGCCATTGACCAACCTACCATCACCATTCCAACAAGCAAACTATGCACCTCAGGGCTTAAATCCCATTCCTCTTCGCAGAGGTACCCGACCTACCACTGATCACAACTACCGCCAAATTGGCAATCCAAAATCACGCCTTCCTGCCGCACATAGTCCACATCGTTCAAACGCACCCACAGACCATTCACACACCCCCGGGGATGTATCCGAAGCCGCATTTGACCAAGCCAGTTACAGCTTGTTAGCTTCACAATCTGATGTTGATGGCATACATCGGAACCTGTCAGAAGCGAAATTATCACCAGAACGGGACGGTTGGGAAAAGGCCATGGAGATCGAATATCAGACATTGCAAGCAATGGGTACCTGGAAACTCGAAGACTTACCCGCAGGACGTAAAGTTGTAGGCTCCCGATGGACTTTTGACAAGAAATACGACAGCCTGGGAAATATCACCAAACTCAAAGCTCATCTCGTAGCTCAAGGTTACTCACAAATTCCTGGCATGGATTATGTTGATACCTTCTCCCCAGTTGTTCACCTAGACTCCCTTCGTGCCATTCTGGCCATAGGAGCAATTAAGGACATGGAAATCCAACAGCTCGACATCAAAGGAGCTTACCTCAATGGAGATCTCAAAGAAGAGATTTACATGTGTCAACCAGACGGTTATGACGACGGAAGTGGACGTGTTTGCCACCTTTACAAGACCCTATATGGACTAAAGCAGTCCGGCCGTGAATGGAATCACAAATTGAATGCGACCCTTGCCGAATTTGGGTTTCTGTTATATCCATGCAACATCCCCAGCCCTCACATCGACCCTCCGGTACTTCCGGTAGGCTCCGAGGCTCCGGTAATATCCTCTGGACCATCCGGTATCATCGGGTTTTTACGCAATGATGGATTTTCCTGTTTATCCGCCTTTCCGTCTTTCCACTTATTGTTCTACAACTTAACATCAGGCCTCCTGACTTGTCTTATTGTTAAGAATCACTCTCCTTCCTTTTATGGAAAACAATTAGTTACTTAGTATAAATACGTCTTTAATATGTCTTGTACGTCAGTTTGATTATTAACGTTGCTTGGTTTGTCTCCTTGCACTGAGTTGTCTCCGTCCTCCTCATTCACCTCCGGTACTCCGACTCCTGGAATACCTGCCGGTCAGGACAGTCGCTCACCCTTAACCCCCTGTGGTGTTGTGATCCCTCCTTATACCATTCCGGACCATTCCCGGGCCCTCTGTCACGATTTAGACGCTATCTAATCGCGACAACGCCTTATCTAAGCGCCTAATCAAGCGCTCGTCTATTTAAACACCAAGGCTATGCTTGAGTCATCAGTGATCGGACAGCCAGGGATCGGGTTCTCACAGGAACATGCCGATGAAGCACGACAGATCGGTGATCGGACAGCTGACAGGTGTCATGCTGTGGACATGTGGAGTATGCATGGGCATTACTCAGAACACATGGCTTTGGGACGTTTCTTACTCAGAACACATGGTTCTGGCATGTTTATTACTCAGAACACATGGCGTTGGTGCTTATTGCACATGGACACCCTATTGTATATATTATTAGCACTAGTTACATAGCCACAGTTGAACAGTATAAGTAGTGTAGCTAGTTGCCTGTATTCCTTAGTCTTTTATTCCATCATTCTTCGAGCCTCACTCTTACCGAGCACCTTCAATCCACATTGTGCATCCATTGGGTGTTCTTGAGCCTTGAGCATGACACCCTCAGGTCTTTCGGAGCCTCCGGTCCTCAGGCCTCTTCATCCTAGGTCCAACCGGCTCGGTATATAACAGTTTCAGCACACTGAAGCTGATCATTGTGTGTATACACGCACCATTGAGGGTAAAACCTCATATATCATCGTTTGGGTCGACAATTTACTCCTCCTAACCGAATATACTGCAGAAATGGACCAACTGAAGCAAGCATTAGCTCAGAAATTCACCATCACGGACCTTGGGGGACCAAAACTTCTCATTGGAATCGAAATCAGCTGTGACCGCAACAGCCATTCCATCTCCATTTCCCAAGCCAGTTACATTGACCGAACGCTTCGCCAGTATGGCATGGAGAACTCGAACCCAGTCTCGACACCAATGGACCCGAATGTCACATTGACCAAGTGTGAAGACACTACCGAGGTAAAGTCAGACAACAGACTAAGTTCTAGCTTTGCTGCCGTAGTCGGATCACTCCTGTATCTTGCTGTAGTATCCAGGCCAGATATTGTGTTTGCAGTCACCAGAGTTAGTCAGTACACGAGTAATCCTGGACCCGCACATTGGAGCGCAATCAAGAGAATCTTACGGTATCTAAATGGACACCGGCATCATTCGATCACTTATGCCGCAGAGATTAACAACAATCTTGATCCGTTCGAATTCTTTGCCTACACTGACGCCGACTACGCCTCCAATCCAGATGACTGTAAATCAGTCTCTGGATATCTTTTCCTTCTGGCAGGAGGTGCAATCTCATGGAACTCCGAGAAGCAAACCACAGTTGCACTCTCCAGCACAGAAGCCGAGTACGCCGCTTTAGCACACGCAACACGCCAAGTCATTTGGCTCTGCAACCTCTTTGCTGAACTAGGGCTATAACAACAACTCTCTAGCCAGGTATTTTGTGACAATCAATCTGCCATTGCAATCTCTCAGGATCCACAATTCCATGCAAGGTCAAAACATTTTGATGTTCAGAATCATTTTGTTCGAGAGAAAGTTGAACACAGATTGAAGTTACTTATTGTCCAACCGATGAAATGGTTGCAGACCTCCTAACGAAAGGACTCCCTAGGCCCAAACACCAGAAATTCTCTGCTGAAACTGGGATGAATCCAACTTGAGGGGGAGTGTTGAATCATAGCCCGGAACCGTATAGCCTCGGGCATTGGGCAACTTGGACATCCCAATATGTTCTTTTCCATGAGTCAGAATGACTCTTCCTGACTCCTAGTCTACATATATAAGTAGCCATGCATTCCCCTGTAATTAATCTAACAATTATTATCTGCTGTTCCCTACAACTTTTGTGTGAACCTTCAAAGAGCCTCTGCCGGTTCTTTATCAACAACCACTTGTAAATTCTCAACACCCATTTTGCCCTCGCAAAGGACCTTTCAGCGCGACTATGCCTCCTGAGAGGAATTCTGGAGGTAGATCTGCCTCTCCTGGGCATGCACCCCCAAAACCCCGGGGCCGCCGGGCCGCTTCAGACCAGGAAAAGGCTTTGTGGTCCCCATCCGAGACCAAAGAGTTGTTGGACTTCCTGGTGACCCAGAAGGCCAAGGCTGGGGACAGGGGCAACTTCCCAGGCCCGGTTTGGACGGCCGCATCTGCTCTCCTCGACCCAAAGGTTAAAAAGGGTGGCCTGAAGACAGCTAAAGTATACTTGAATAAATACACTCAGGTGTGTGTTCTTTGATTCTCTTGGGATGAAACCTGATGTTCCACAGCTACGTGGTATCTTTAAAGTTATCAGGGAGCTTCAGAATGTCTCTGGCTGGGATTGGAGTGACACAACAGGCGCCAGCATCACAGAGGAGACAATCATCGTGGGATGACTATGTGAAAGCCCACCCAAAAGCGAAGGGTTTCCACAATAAGGGGTGGCTGTTCTGCTCCCAAATGGACGATCTCATCCCTTGGGAGGCCCTTGGACTCCATGTTTACTGCTCTTCGCAGGCCGGTGAGAATATGGAGCACAACAGCGATTTTGGTCCACCCTCGGGCGATGAAGGTAATGTCAGTAATGGCGGGGGTGAAGACGATGAGGAGGAGGAAGAACCAACTCAATCCTGTCATTGTCAAGCCTCCAGTCCTTTCTGGGACATTGAAGATGGGTCTTTGTCCCCCAATGCTGCAGCTTCTCAGGTTTTTTAACCCTTTGTCTTGATTCTGTGCTTGAAATTGACTACATTTGTTTAGGCTTCATCCGATCCTCCTCATCACCAGCGCCATGCAGCGACACTAGGCCCGTCTTGCAAATCTCATCCTTCTGTACTGGGTCCTGCAGCCCTCGCACAGCTTGCTGCCTCGGTCAGTGAGAGCCTCCATTCGGCACTTGGGCCACAGGATTGTGGTGGACTCGCAACCACTCCGAAGCGCCAAATGAATGCAATGCTTTGTGCACAACAGCTCGAGACGTGGCTCAGCCTTGACAACCTTGCTGCGTTCATCGAGATTTTGGAAGCAGATGTCAAAGTTGCAGATACGTATAACACCCTGGCTGATGAGGATCTGCGATGAGCATGGGTTAAGCGGAAACTCAGGAAGGCTCTTGGGGAAGAGTACAATGCTCTGGACTTCTACGATATGGGGACAGAGAACTATAATAATATGAACTTCAATCTATACAACTAGATGTTTCCTATCTTTCAATAGAACCCCTACTCATCCTGGTCATCCAATTCACCATACTCCCGAAGTATCTCCTGATAGCTGACCCACATCTCCTGTGCAATCTGGTCTCGTCTCACCTTTGCCCTTTCCTTTTCAGCATTGTCTGCTGGTCCGTCAGCAAGCTCTCCGAAATCGGCCTCAGAATCCACATGTTTGCCCAGTTGAGGGTCACCATTCTCATCGTCAAGTGCTTTGACATCGTCCAGGTCGTATTTGAGAATGAGGTTGTCAATGGCACATAAGGCTGGCAGAATACGTGCTTGGATATCCATGTAGAACTGAGGAGGATGAACCAAAATTGACCAGTGCTGCTTCACAACACCGAGAATTCGCTCAATGACATTTCGAGCAGATGCATGTCGCAAGTTGTACAACTCTTTGCAGTTCGAAGGGCTATGGATGCTTCAGATACTGTTGGATATGCTGGACAGGAAAATACACACCGCACGTGTTATATCCATGCAACATCCCCAGTCTTCTCGTCGACCTTCCGGTAGCTCCGGTAGGTTCCGAGGCTCCGGTATATTACCGGAGCCTCCGAACCATCCGGTACCATCGGGTTTTTACGCAATGAAGGATTACTGAGCGTTTCCCGTTTATCCGTCTTCCTTCCTTTCACTTATTGTCATACGACTTCTCATCAGTCCATCTGACTTGACTTATTGTTAAGAACCACTCTCCTTCCTTTTATGGAATACAATTAGATACTTAGTATAAATACGTCTTTATTATGTCCTGTACGTCAGATTGATAATTGACGTTGCTTGGCTCACTTTCCTTGCACTGAGTCGTCACTGTCCTCTCTGGTTCCCTCCGGTACTCCAACTTGTCTTCCTCTATCGGGTACCTGCCGGTTAGGGTAGTCACTCACCCTTGACCCCCTGTGGTGTTGTGATACTCCTTCGTATACGTTCCGGACCCTCCGGCTCTCCGACGCTCCGACATACCGGAGCCTCCAGTCCCTCGGCCATTTACTCTTTGGGTCCACCCCGGCTCGGTATATAACAGTATTATCAATCTCACTATTCTGACTGGCAATGTCTCGTCTTCCTAATCCAAATCTACCCAACACGGAACAAATCGAACGTTCCAACACTGGTTGGGCTGGTCGGGAACCTCATCGAGAATCCCGTATGTTCAGCCAGATCGTTCCGATGAGTACTCCGGTCCAAGTTCTCGGTCCGTCGATGTACCCGTCTATTCCAGTATCACCTACCCTTCGATACACTCCACAATTCACTCGGAGTTCACCTGCGCCGCCTATGCCTTCTCCAACAACAATTCTGGGGTTAGTTCTCAATCCCCGGACTCCCGAGAATCCGATGAGATATCTGGCCTCACCCCATCCACGCCGCGCTGCAGCAATCTCTCGTAGTGTATCTCCCATCACTGGGCCTCGTATCGTCGAGGTTCCGGAAGATCCCCAGGAGGCTTCCGAAGACTCCGTACATTCCGGAGGTCATGCAGCAAGCCTCCACTTATCGGAGGAGCTTCCCGAGCGTGATCCTGCTCCTTCCATTCATGACGGGGGCAGTAACAACGGCGATGGAGGTGATGGTGGCAGTAATGGTGGTGGTGGAGGTGGTGGTGCTGGTCCACCGCCCGGCCCTCCCGGTGGTCCACCCGGAGGTGGCCCCGGAGGTCCCGGCGGTCCCGGTGGTCCTGGTGTTCCAGGAGGTCCACCCGGAGGCCCCCCTGGCGGTGGCCCCGGAGGTCCCGGTATACCTCGGGCTCCTCGTCGTGTTCCGACGCCTGAGGCCAACAAGGCCTTAATTATGGACACCATCCGGACCTTCCGGGATGCCATCAATGTGTTCTCCGCTCGTCCCACGGACCTTCCTCCTCGTTCCAACCGATCCAATCTCCGTAATCCGGACACCTTCAATGGATCGGACCCAGCTAAACTCTCGTCCTTCCTCACCCAGTGCTATTTGCACTTCGCGGAGCGCCCGCAAGACTTTCCGGACGACGATGATCGTATTCTCTACATCATTTCGTACCTCCGGGGCAGCGCTCAGCAATGGTTTTCCCCCAACCTTTACGACCCGACCATCATTCCGGTCTGGGACGGCAACTTTGCCGTCTTCATTCAGGAGCTTACGTCAAATTTCGGGCCGCATGATCCGGTTGGGGATGCCGAGGACAAGATTCGCGCGTGCCGGATGAAATCTGGCGACCGGATCACCACTTACATCATCGAGTTCGACTTCCTTTCGGTCTTGACCCGGTGGAGCGATAACACCCTCCGGTATCAGTTTTACGAAGGACTTCCCCGTCGGATCAAGGACGACATGGTTCATCACAACTATGCCAACACCCTCGACGGAGTGAAGTCAGTCGCTCGCATCATCGATGGCCGGTACTGGAAACGCGAGGCGGAGAAGCTCCGGGAGCGTGAACACGATAAACCTTCCGGTTCCGGTGGCGGTAACGCTACCGGAGGTCAATCCGGCAACCCGAAACCCAGTAATAGGAACTCCGGCAAGAGTTCCAAATCTTCCAACGCCCCCGCACCCTCCTCTACTGCTGCGACTGCCGGAAACTCCGGTAACAATGCTGGACGCTCCGGTAACCAGGGTAAAGGCAAGGCTAAGTCGTCCGACACCACTCCTGCCGCTCGCGCCTACGCCGACAAGCTCGACGCCAGCGGAAAGATCAAGCAGGACGAACGCGAGCATCGCCGGAAGAATAACCTCTGCATGTACTGCGGAGGTAAGGGTCACACAGCCGACAACTGCAACAAGCGTCCTGGGCAGGCTAGCGCCAAAGCCGCCCAGGCCTCGACCTCCGGTACGACCACCCAGGCTCCGGCGGCTCCGGCTATGCCGGCCGCCGCGGCTGCTGAGTCAAAAAATTGATCAGCAACTCGGAATCCTCCGCACCTGGTCCGAGTTGCGTTGACTCACGGGTGCTCACCAAGGTTCGTCTCAACGCTTCCGCTCTCTTCCCTAATGCCCTTTACGTCTCTCTCGATATTTCATCCCTCCGGTCGGACATCTCCGAGCCGGAGCTATGCTCTTCCATGTCTCCATCTCTTCTATCTCGAGTAGTCACGGGATTCAACTCCCGTGTGCGTGCACTTGTGGACTCCGGATCATCTCATTGTTTTGTATCATTGAAAGTCTGCGAATCTAATGCGTTTTCCACGTATACGGTGGACCCGGTGCGGGTCCGGTATCTCGACGGCTCATCTTCCATCATCAACCGGATGCTCCGGTTGTTGCTCCGGTTTCCTTCTGGTGAAGTTCAATACATGGACTTCTTCGTCACACGTCTCGATTCTCCTTGCGATCTGGTCCTGGGATACAATTGGCTCAGCCGCATTAATCCGTTGATTAACTGGTCCGAAGCCTCTATCACGTTCCGGCCCGATCCCGTAAGGGAATCCCTGTCGACAACCCCGGAAATAATTCCGGGATCTGCTACGGTAGTTCCGATTACGGACGAGGCACCTCCGGTACAAGTCGTTCCGGCTCCGGCGCCTACACCGACTCCGACGATTCCGCCATCTCCCGCTCCTTCCATGGAGACTCTTGCTCCTTCCATGGAGATTCCGGAGGCCTCCGGGCCTCGTCCTCTCTCTACCCTTCCGCTTGTGTCTCTCGTGTCTGCTGCGGCTTACCGCTCCATCATTCGAGACAAGGATTGTTGTCAATATACAATGCGCGCCACTCCCTCGGAAGAAGCCCGTGCCCGGTTTGCTTCCGCATCTGCTCCGGACACTTCCGGTATACCTTCCGAGTACCACGAGTTCGCTGACGTCTTCTCGGAGCAGGAAGCTTACAATCTTCCTCCTCATCGAGAATTCGACCTCAAAATCGAGCTCCTGGAAGGCGAGGAGCCTCCGGTCGGTCATGTCTACTCCCTTTCGCCTACCGAGCTCGCTGCCCTTCGGGACTTCATCGACAAGAATTTGAAGTCGGGATTTATATACCCGACTCGTTCAAGTCATGGAGCTCCTATTCTCTTCGCTAAGAAGAAGGACGGTAGCCTCCGGTTGTGCGTCGACTACCGAGGACTTAATCGGATTACGAAGAAGGACCGCTATCCGCTTCCTCTCATCGCCGATCTCCTCGATGCTCCCGGGAAGGCTCGCATCTATACAAAACTTGATCTCCGGCACGCATACCATCTCCTCCGGATCGCTCCGGGTGACGAACCTAAGACGGTGTTTCGTTCTCGCTATGGGTCCTTCGAATTCCGGGTTGTTCCGGAAGGCCTTACCAATGCTCCGGCCGCTTTTCAGCGGTTCCTGAACAGTTTGTTCGCAGATCTGTTGGACGTGTTCGTCATCATCTATTTGGACGACATATTGATCTATTCCGATGATCCGACCCAACATACCGAACACGTTCGGGAAGTGCTCCGGCGCCTCCGGAAGGCCGGACTCTACTGCAAACTCTCAAAATGCGAGTTTAGCGTCACCACCTGCGAATATCTCGGTTACATCCTGTCGCCGGAAGGCTTCCGGATGTCTCCGGACAAAGTTTCCGCCATCGTTGATTGGCCGGAACCCCGGAAAGTGAAGGACGTTCAGTCCTTCCTTGGGTTTTGTAATTTTTATCGGCGTTTCATATGGAACTACTCGGCGATCAGGATCCCTCTTACTCGCCTCACTCGTTCCAACGTCCGATGGGATTGGACCCCGGTTTGCCAACTTGCATTTGACACCCTCAAGCACGCGTTTACGGAGGCTCCGGTACTTTCACACTGGATTCCGTTCCGGCAGCTCACTGTCGAAACCGACGCCTCCGACTACGCAATCGCCTCGATTCTCTCCATCCTCGGAGATGATGGCGAAATTCATCCCATTGCGTTCCGGTCTCGGACGCTCGGTCCGGCCGAACTCAACTACGACACTCATGACAAGGAACTCTTGGCCATCTTCGACGCCTTTAAACACTGGAGGCATTACCTCGAGGGACCGGAGCTTCCGGTCGACGTCGTAACCGACCACAAGAACCTGGAATACTTCGCGACGACCAAAATCCTCACTCGTCGCCAAGTCCGGTGGTCGGAATACCTGTGCCACTTCAATATGGTTATCCGGTTCCGTCCGGGTAAGCTCGGAGCTAAGCCAGACGCTTTGACTAGACGATGGGACGTCTACCCTAAAGAGGGGGATAGGGCTTACAGCCAATTGAATCCTCAAAATTTTCGCCCCATTTTTACTCAAGATCAACTCATGTTATATACCGTGCCGGAATGGACCTAGAACGATGGAAGATGGGCCGGAGGTTCCGGAGGCTCCGGTTAGGACCGGAGGTACCGGAAAGCCCGGAAGAGGTCCAGTGCAGTATAAAGGAAGGATAGCAACACCACAGGGGGTTAAGGGTGAGCTAACGCCTTGACTGACGGATAACCGGAAGTCGAGGTACCGGAGGTGATAAGGAGGTACGAAGACGACTCAGATCAAGAGGAAGAACCAGGCAACGATTAACGTTAATAATCAAACTAAAGTACATGAAGTAAAGACGTAGTATTTAAATGGAATACCTAATTGTATTCCCAAATAGGAAGGAGAGTGGTTCATGACAATAAGACTTGTCATGAGGTCTGATGATATGTTGTGAGACAATTAAAAGGAAGATAAGAAGACGGGTAAACGGGAAACGCTCAGTAAGCCTTCATTGCGTAAAAACCCGATGCTTCCGGAAGGTCCGGAGGCTCCGGTATATGACCGGAGCTCCGGAACCTACCGGAGCGACCGGAAGGTCGATGGGAGGCTTTGGGATGTTGCATGGATATAACAGTATCCCCCTCTTAGGTTCCTCTCCCATGAGGAACCCAAGAGATAACGAGTTGGCCGAACAATGAAGGAGCGTGGGAAAATAAACAAGATCAAAAAGTCACGTGCTGTTGGTTTTGACTCAGACGTTTCTTTCTTTCCTACCACCACCACCTCCGGTCACCAAATCATAACCACCATGCAACACGACGGAAGCGACAACGGCGGGCGCGATGGAGGCTCGGAGGACGACCGCGGCGACGCCGGCAAGGGGAAGAGTTCCGGGAAGGGGAAGGCTCGCGCAACGACGTCGGAGCTGCGCGATGAAGCCGTGCAGCAGTTCTATGAGGAGCGCGAGGCGCGCCGAAGGGCTCTCATCTCCGCGTACCAGGAACAGGCCGTCGAGGCCTCCAACCGCGCGGAGGTTGCGCAGGAGGACGCCGCGCGAGCCCTCCAGCTTGCTCGCGAGCTAGAGTCGCTCGACGCGGAGGCCCCGGCATTTGATGAAGTGCCGGTTATTGAGACCATGTCCCCGGAGCGTGCGGAAGGAGAGGAGGAGGAAGAAGATGAGCTGAACAACGAGGACGACAGCGATGTGGAGCAGGAGGGAGACAACGGTGCGTCGCGGTTCATACCGGAGGTTCCGGTACTAACCTAATATTTGTTTTTTCCTAGCCTGCGATTCCTGCCGCAAGAGCAGTGAGGTATGCGTCGTCGAATACGGACGCACTGCGTGCCGGCGCTGCCGCGCCAAACACATTCATTGCAGTCGCGCCCGCCCCCTCGGTCCACCGCACGTCAACAAGCGCGAGATGGCGAAGGCCCGTCGACAGGATTCCGGACCTGTCGCGGGGCCCTCGCGGACGCGCCGGAGCACCCGGAACGTCGGGGGCGACCGGAGCGACCGCGAGGTGCGGGATCGCACGAGGAAGGAACGGGAACGGAGGGCCTGGAAGGTGGAGGGCAAGGAAAGTGTGCGAGAGAAGCTCCGGGAGCTCGATACCCACGTCGGATACCTCGGGGAGCAGGTGGGGCGCAATATGTTGCGCTATAAGCTGGCATACCGGGCGTGCCAGCTTATCCTCAAGACGCTCGCAGCGCCGGAGAGTGGTCGGGAGGTGCCGCCTGGGGTCGAGCGGATGCTCCGGTTGATGGCAGCCGATATGGAGGCCTCCAAATGGGACTTCTCCCTTGCGGAGGCGGCGGAGCTCGACCTGGCCGCCGAGGAGCCGGAGATGGACGAAGACGCGCCCCCGGCGAAGCGCCGGAGGCTGATGAAGCGCGGGGGCCCCGAGGTGGAGAAGAAGGAGGTGGAACCCGTCGAGTCGGAGGACTCGGAGGCGGAACCGGAGGCTCCGGTTGCGCCCCGAGCCCGTTCCGAATCCTGGCCGGAGGATTTCCGGTCCTCGGACGGCGGGGAGGACATGAGGATGGAGGTGGACGCGCCTGGGGCGCTGAAGGGGCCGGAAGGGCCCGATGAACACACCACGGGCCAGGCGGAGGCGAGGACCATCACGGTCCCAACCTTCAAGCCTGATCCCGAGCCGGTGCCGCCTCCGCCTCCCACTCCGCCGCCTGTACCGGAGGCTCCGGTACGGGTGAAGAGGGAGTCGGAGGAGCGGGGTTTCCAGACCTTGGTGCTCCAACCGGGAGCGCCAGCGGGATTCCACGAGGAAGGCGGGGTGTTTGTCCTGGATGACGAGGACGAGGAGATGGGGGAGCCGGAGGCTCCGGGAGAAAAGCCGGAGGCGTCCGGAGGTGAAGACGAGGGTCCAAAGTGACCTATGGACAGTATAAAGACATTTGTAGATAATGAGTGTTTTGTATTTGTGGATTCGGATGAAATCTTTTCTTGATTTGACGGAGGGTCCGGAGGAGGAATGGTGAGGATTCCGATGTGACGGAATAGAAAGGCAACGTTCCAGAGCAGTTCCGGAACCGGAACGCATCGTATACGATACGGTTTGGGTTCCACTGTAGGAACTGTTGCATTCAAAGAATGAATAATTGGAGAAATGATGAATGATTGGAATATCGATGAATGATAAGAGGAGTGTTATTCCGTTGATTGGAAAAGCGACCAAATCAAGATGTCGATTGGTCCACTCCATCTGTCGATAAGTGACCAGAGTAATTCCCGGACACGAACCGAAAATGAATTGGCAAAGGAGTGTGATGCCGGAAGTAAACCGGAAGAATTCGGAAGCGATCCGAAAGGAAACCGGAAAGAATAGAAGGAGAGCCGGTAGGACACCGGAAGGGTTCCGGGGAGAATATCCGGAAATGTACCGGAAAGATTCCGGAAGTGTTCTGGAGGCGATCCGGAAGTATGCCTATGGATAGGCGGCTAAGAAGGGAAAGTGGTTGGGCAGATGAGTGATTAAATGAAGTTGCCCAAGATCCCGAATGGGATAAGAGAAGGTGATGTGAATTGAGTACCGATGCAAGAGTTGATCGTGACGACTCTCGGGGAATCAGATAATACTCAATATGTGCCCGGAAGTGAAGGGATGGGCGAAGATGGGTGGAATAATCGGATAGACAGATTGATGCACCCAGATGCGCAGATGCCGTATGGATAACAGAAGGTTGTCGATCACTATGTCTGGAAACTCCGGAGGTTCCGGAGTATCCGGAACTCACGGAAGGATCCGTTGATGCATGGGTGAGGGTTGTCGGATGGTTCCGGTACCGGTTGGGTAGTTGGTGGATGATCCGGAGGGTGAACGATGTCCGGAACAAGACCGGAATACCGGAATACCGATGAATGATACCCTGGAATGCGTAGTGGTAGTTGGTTGATTGGATCTGATATCGAATAGCGAGCGCAATTGTGCCGTCTGCAGAGAGGAAGGCAAAACGACATGGACTGAGAGGATGTGTTCCGCGTGGTATGCTGACTTTTTGATCAATAGTCTGCACTTCTTGCGAAGAAAAGTTGAAAATTATCGGAGTGTTTATAGGCTTATCCCCCTCTTAAGGGTAGACGTCCCATCGTCTGCCGACAATTCCACATCCTCTGAGTCACTCCGGTAAGCGCCGGAGAACTCCGGAAATTACCGGAGAGCCCCGGAAAGGCCAGAGAACCACCGGAAGGTGGGAGGATCGAAGTATCCCGACAGCTCGAAAACAGGAGAAATCTCGACTGCAACGAGAGCGGTAGGGATTAATGGTCGTAACTCGGAATTTGGAATCTTGGGCTCCGGAGAAGAGCTCCGGAAATCGGAGATTCCGGAGGTTGATTCGGAGCGTCGGAACGCCGCAAGGCGAGGATTCCAGGATGTGGCGAGAGGTTCCGAGAGGTCCGAGCGACCGAACTCGGAATACGACCGGATGAACACCACTTCCGAAGATACATGGAGGTGGAATGGGTGGAGCTGGTCGCCAAAGAATAGAATGGAAAAAGCGAAATTTGATGGAAAAGCTCCAGGTGCCCGAAAAATTCTTCAAGCCAAGTAAGTCCGGTTCAAAGACGTTGACTCCGAAAATGCAGACATCGATGAGTGCTATAATGGCACTTGAAAATGGATGGTCTGGGGGCTCCGATAATAACGTAGTGTCCGGAGCCTCCGGATCAAACACACGATGATGCTGGAACGGAGGAATCAAAGGTGGGATAATTGAACGGTAGAACCGGAGGTTTCGAAGTTGCTGCCAAGCGAATGATCTCGTTTTTTGTACGATGTGTGAACTCCATATCGGAAAGAATCCGGAGATGATTGGAGATCTCCGGACAGAGTCCCGGAGCCGTTCTGGTAGGACTGTTGAAACCTGTTTCCTGAGGCCACCGGAGGATAACGTATGAGTAATCCGTAGACGTCAAGGACAATCGACAGTAAGCCGTTGGAGAACACGGATCTCCGGAGGTCATCGAAGGATGACCTACGATAAAACGTGTGGACTGGATAATCCGGAGGCAGTCGGTGAAGTCGGAGGAAAGCATAGGTCTCCGGGGGGCCATCGGAGGAAACTACGGGTGACCCGGAAAAGCCAGAGGCGGTCGGGTCTCCCGAGATTATCGGAAGATGGTCTACTTGTAACCCGGAGGAGAACGATGGACTACAGGTGAGATCAAGGGCAAGATTCGGAGGAAGCCGGAGGAGAATGCAAGTCTCCGGAGGCTCCGAAATAGATGCAGATGTTGTGCCCATGATCAATGAAGTGAATCCGGAGGACATTGGTCGAAAGGTTTGAACAGGAGTTTTGGATGCACAAGGAAAGTTTCCTGACTTGCGACGGGGAAATTGATCCGAATTCCACGGAGCCCAAGAAATGGCGTAACTTCGAAATGATTGTTGAAAGGCGAAGACCGAAAAGGGCGAGGATGAACAATAAGGCTAATAGCCTAAATGTAAAATCGGGAAAGAGGTTAATTGCCCTCTTGAGAAGTGCGATCCGCGAGCGGAAGCCAAGCAAATGCCGGAACGCCCGGAGGACCGTGAAGCGAGTAGCCTCGGGGTATGACCGGAGGTTACACGGAGCAATAATTGCTCCGGAGGTTACCGGAAGTAAGATGCTCAACGGATGTCGACGAGACAACCGGAGTGAGCGGAGGGGTGTCCGGAGAGTATCCGGGACGATGTCCGAAACCGGAGAGTGTCCGGAAGGACGTCCGGAAGATGGTGACGAGTCAAAGTCCGGAAAGGAGAGACAGATGTCTCGGACATGTTCCGGGGGAACGGTGGCACGCAGGCCGATGAGACCGAAGGGACTCGAGGTGATGGCGTTAAAATTGTCGGTATGAGCAGCGGAGGTTGTCGGAGCTCCGGCGCAGCATTGCTCTACCCGCGATTGGGTACCGAACCAATATCCGACATTGCTGCCGGTCGTGTGCACACTAAGCCCCATGTGAATAAGGAACAGATCAGTTGGAAACTTCCGACTAGTCAATCAACGGATTGATACGGTGGAGTTTGCCGGTATCCAGGAACCAGATTGATGGGGAATCAGAATCGATGACGCCGAGTTCCGAATAGGAACATCACCAGATGATGGAATTATGACAGACGAGGCTGCCGATTAGAGGGAAGAAGATGCCGATGAGATCCGGAGGGGAGATTATGTCCGGAACTTCCGCGAACGGAGCAAAACCCATAGATTCACAGATAAGTAAACAAAAACAGATCCGGATCATAGAGGGAGTCTCCGGTCGGAAGTCGAAACCCATGGCAAATTTGGAGATGATAGAGATAATGAGATCATAGATCCGGCTCATGAGAGCGGGACTGTCGTGAGAGTGGAAAAGAATGGATGCGTGGTTTATGATGAACTCGGAAATGCCTCCGGGGGCCAACGCGGACGACCGGAGCGCGAGTTTTCGAGGCTGCTGGTCAGTTAGGCACTGATATTGGTCGGAAAGGTGGATTTGGCAGATGAGGTTGCGCCGGAATGAGCCGGACACTTCCTACACTCGGCAATTTGATGTCCGGAGCCTCCGCAGTACATGCAAAGACCCCGGGCCTTCCGTCGTTCGTTTTCCGCAGGGAGAATCCGTCCGTTTTTACCGAGTAGCTTGTTGACAGACTCCGGAAACTTCGGGTGACGAGCCCCGGGGACTCCGGAGGCTCGAACGGAACGTTCCGGTGCTGCAGACTGCGGTATGGAGGGTGCGAAAGGCGCGTAACTGAGGACGGAAAGTGCCGGTGACAGGGTGCCAAAATCGGAACTGCCGGAATCCCCTAAGAGGGATCCGGAATCATCCGGAAGTTGAGTATCCTCGACTTCGCCTTGCTCTTCATCGATTCGCTGCCAGTACCAATAGTCGATACGGCGTGCGATTGCGCGGACACCTGCTAAAGAGCTCGGATAGGTGTACTGATCCATCTCCGAGGTGATCCGGAGAGGGAGAGCGGCGCGGAGAGCGTGACTGAGAGCGGAATCGCTCCAATCGAGGAGAGAAGCGATTTTGTCGAAGTTTGCGAGGAATGGGATGATCCGGTCGGAATGTTTCATCCGGAGGCGTCGGAGCTGATCCTCTGCGTCGCCGGTCGGATCCGGAGGACCGAATACGTCGAAAAACTCCATGATGAACAAGGAAAAATTCCCTTGCCATGGAAGTTCCTGCTGCGGGCCGGAGGTTGCGAATAGGCGTGCAGCGTCACCCCGGAGGAACGACAAGATGAATAAGTTCTTGTCGTCGTCCGTGCGGAAGTCCCGAGGACGCTCCGCAAAATGCAGGTAGCATTGGGCTAGGAAGGGATGGAGTTTCGAGGGATCGGTACCGTAGAAAAATTCCGGATTCCGGAGGTTAGACCGGAGAGAACGAGGAGCTGCGTTGGAGGAGTATAGAATGATATCCGGAACTCCGTCCGTGAACGCAGATGAGCTCGGAGGACGCGATGAAAGGAGATTGGTGTGATGGGAAAGATTTCCGCCGATGCTGTCATGAGTGCCATGGAAACCGTAGTCCGACGAACCGGAGTACGACGGAGGATCCACCGGTGGTTGGATATGATGTACCGGTTGGCAATAGTGATGGAAGACAGCGGATGGGACGGGATAAGTCTGTCCGGTCTCATCGCTTCCAGAGAACACTCCGGAGATTCCCGGAACAGGAACCGGAGGTTCCGGAGGATACGCCAAGGGTTGTGGAAAGCCGGTATAGACCTGATGAAAACCCGAGCTCCATGGACCGATTGGACTGGAAGTACCCGGAACAGGGTACGGGGTCCATGGATTGGCAGAAAATACGTCGGAGGACGAAGTCGACTCCGAGGCATCACAAGGTGTGGCAGTGTTGTGACCAAGGTGACACTCCTCAACGCCCAGCGGAGAGTCCGCTAGCGATGGAAAGACAAGAGGAGTGGTGCCGGAGGGAGAATAAGACATAATTGCCAGCCAAGACAGGGAGTTTGATTATACTGTTATATACCGTGCCGGAATGGACCTAGAACGATGGAAGATGGGCCGGAGGTTCCGGAGGCTCCGGTTAGGACCGGAGGTACCGGAAAGCCCGGAAGAGGTCCGGTGCAGTATAAAGGAAGGATAGCAACACCACAGGGGGTTAAGGGTGAGCTAACGCCTTGACTGACGGATAACCGGAAGTCGAGGTACCGGAGGTGATAAGGAGGTACGAAGACGACTCAGATCAAGAGGAAGAACCAGGCAACGATTAACGTTAATAATCAAACTAAAGTACATGAAGTAAAGACGTAGTATTTAAATGGAATACCTAATTGTATTCCCAAATAGGAAGGAGAGTGGTTCATGACAATAAGACTTGTCATGAGGTCTGATGATATGTTGTGAGACAATTAAAAGGAAGATAAGAAGACGGGTAAACGGGAAACGCTCAGTAAGCCTTCATTGCGTAAAAACCCGATGCTTCCGGAAGGTCCGGAGGCTCCGGTATATGACCGGAGCTCCGGAACCTACCGGAGCGACCGGAAGGTCGATGGGAGGCTTTGGGATGTTGCATGGATATAACAACTCACCGCGTCGCTCCGGGCCACATTCCTCGAGGAAATTACCCTCCGTTCCTCCATCGTTATGGATGTCGAGAAGCTCTATTCCGACATTCGTGGCCACTACAACGATGACCCAGCCGCCGTTGCGGGCATTGCTTCCGCAACCTCCGGCACTACTCCGCGCTGGAAACTCGACCCTTCCGGTATGCTCCGGCTCTACGATCGCATTTACGTTCCAGTGGTTTCCAGAGATGCTCCGGACCAGCTCCGCGTACGTGTTCTGCAGAATTTGCATGATCACGAGTTGGCTGGCCACTTTGGACAAAATCGCACATTAGCACTCGTACGCCGTGAGTACACTTGGCCGGAGGTTCGGACCTTCGTCCGGGACTACTGTCGGTCGTGTGTTCTATGCAAGCGCAACAAAAAGCCTCGGCATCGGCCTTACGGACTCCTGAAACCCCTTCCGGTTCCGCTCCAGCCTTGGCATTCCATTTCCATGGACTTCATCGAGCAACTCCCTCTCTCCGGCGAGTTTGACTGCATTTTGGTGATTGTTGATCGGTCATCCAAACAGGTCATTCTCATTCCTTGCGATACCCACATCAATTCGCCGGAGCTCGCTCGCCTCTTCCTCATTCACGTCTTTTCCAAACACGGTGTTCCAGCACATGTTACGTGTGACTGGGGCTCCGAATTCATTGCTTCATTCATCCGGTCGCTGGGTGAACTTCTCAATATGGAGATCCACTATACTTCCGGTTATCATCCGGAGGCTGACGGTCAAACGGAACGTATGAATCAGACTGTTGAACAATATATCCGCATCTACTGCTCGTATCAACAGGACAATTGGGACTGACTCCTTCCGCTTGCGGAATTCGCTCTCAACAACGCTCCGAATGCTTCGACCGGCATCTCCCCCTTCTTCGCCAACAAGGGTTACAATCCGGCAATCACGGTCCATCCGGAGCGTGACGTTGCGAACATGTACGCCAAGGATTTTGTCGTTGATCTTCAGGAACTGCACCAGTTCCTCCGGGAGCAAATCACTTTTGCCCAGGAGCGGTACAAGGAAACCGGAGACCGTAAACGCGCTCCGCAACCTCCACTTTCGATCGGCGATCAGGTTTTCATCCTTGCGAAACATCTTCACACCAGCCGGCCAACTCCGAAATTCTCGGAGACGTACCTTGGCCCTTACGAAGTTATTGGCAAACCCAGTGCCGCTTCTTATACCATTCGGCTTCCGAAATCGTTGTCGCAGGTCCATCCAGTTTTCCATATTTCCCAACTCGAACCGCACGTTCCGAACCCATTCCCGGGACGCGAGGAGCCGCCTCCGGCAGCCGTAGAAATCATCGACGGCGAGTCACACTTCGAAATCAAGCAAATCGTTGACTCGAAGATCGACCGGAGGTTCCGAACTAAGCTCCGGTACTACGTCGAATGGCTCGGATACGAGAATACCGACGATCAGTATGCTTGGGTTGGGGCGGACGATTTGGACGCGGCCGAACATATCGACAACTTTCACCGGCGCTTTCCCAATAAGCCCGGACCCGAATATTAACTCATCACACCAAATTAAAATCAAGAAAAAAAAAAAAAAAACAAAATTTGAACCAAATTCAACATACAACGTTCATTTCATATATCTACAATGTCTCTTTGTCCTTAGGCCTCCAGGGCCTTCACTCCGCTTTTCCGGACGCTTCCGGCCTTTCCGGAGACTCCGGCTCTCCCATCTCCTCGTCCGAATCATCCATCACGAACACTCCATCCTCCTCGTGGAATCCGGCTGGAGCTCCCGGCTGCAACACGAGGGTTTGGAACTCGCGCACCTCCGACTCCCTCTTCACCTGCACCGGAGGCTCCGGTGCTGGCGATGGAGTGGGCGGTGGAGGCGGAACGGGTTCCAGATCGGGCTTGAATGTGAGGACCGTAACGGTCCTCGCCTCCGCAGCCTGGCTCACGACTCGGGACGTCGCGGCGATTTGTTCTTCGGGCCCTTCCGGCCCCTCCAGCGCCCCAGGCGCGTCCACTTCCATCCTCTCATCCTCCCCGCCGTCCGTGGACCGGAAACCCTCCGGCCAGGATTCGGAACGGGCTCGGGGCGCAACCGGAGCCTCCGGTTCCGCCTCTGAGTCCTCCGACTCGACGGGTTCCACCTCCTTCTCCTCCACCTCGGGGCTCCCACGCTTCATCAGCCTCCGGCGCTTCGCCGGGTGCACGTCCTCGTCTTTCTCTTCCTCCTCCGCGCGCCTATCCAGCTCCGCTTCCTCCGCCAGCGTGAAATCCCACGCGGAAGCCTCCATGTCCGACGCCATCCACCGGAGCATTCTTTCCACTCCGGGAGGCACCTCCCTCCCACTTTCCGGCGCCGCGAGGGTCTTCAAGATAAGCTGGCATGCTCGGAATGCCAGCTTATAGCGGACCATGCTCCGCCCCACCTGCTCTCCGAGGTATCCGACGTCTGCCTCGAGCTCCCGGAGCTTCCAGCTCCCACTCTCCCTCCTCTCCTTCCGTGCCCTCCATTCCCGCTCCTTCCTCGTGCGATCGTGCACCTCGTGGTCGCTCCGGTCAGCCCGCTCCGTCCGGGCGTTCCAGCGCGTCCGCGAGGGCCCCGCAACAGGTGCGGACCCCTGATGATGGGCCTCCTGTGCCTCACGTTGCTTGTTGACGCGAGGGGGACCAAGGGGACGGGCGCGGCTGCACTGGATATGTTTTGCGCGGCAACGACGGCACGCGGTGCGACCGTGCTCGACCACGCACACCTCCCCGCTCTTCCGGCAGGAGTCGCAAACTATGAAAATAAAAACCATTAGTATCGGAGCCTCCGGTTTCACTGCGACGCACCGTGGTCACCCTGTTGTTCGACATTGCTGTCGTCCTCGGTGTTCAGCTCGTCATCGTCCTCGCCACCCTCTGCGTGCTCCGGGGACAATGTTTCGATTGCCGGCACTTTGTCGAATGCCGGGGCCTCCGCGTCCAACAACTCCAGATCGCGAGCAAGCTGGAGCGCACGCGCGGCGTCCTCCTGGGCGACCTCCGCACGGTGGGAGGCCTCCACCGCCTGCTCCTGGTATGCGGCGATCAGCACCCGCCGGCGCTCCTCTCACTCTTCGTAGAAACGCTGCGCGGCTTCCTCGCGCAGATCCGCCGTCGTCGCTCGCACCTTCCCCTTTCCGGTTTTCTTGCTGTGGCCGGTGTCGCTGCGGTTGCTGTCATTGGACCCCTCATGCCCACTGTCGGTGTTTCCGTGGCTCGACATCGTAAATTGGTGTTTGAGTACCGGGGGTGGTGGTGGTCAAGAAGAAAGAAATGTCTGAGTCAAAACCAACAGCACGTGACGTTTTGATCTTGTTTATTTTCCCACACTTCTTCATTGTTCGACAAACTTCATTCCTTTTGGGTTCCTCATGGGAGAGGAACCTAAGAGGGGGATACTGTTATATCCATGCAACATCCCCAGTCTTCTTGTCGACCTTCCGGTAGCTCCGGTAGGCTCCGAGGCTCCGGTATATTACCGGAGCCTCCGAACCATCCGGTACCATCGGGTTTTTACGCAATGAAGGATTACTGAGCGTTTCCCGTTTATCCGTCTTCCTTCCTTTTCACTTATTGTCATACGACTTCTCATCAGTCCATCTGACTTGACTTATTGTTAAGAACCACTCTCCTTCCTTTTATGGAATACAATTAGATACTTAGTATAAATACGTCTTTAATATGTCCTGTACGTCAGATTGATAATTGACGTTGCTTGGCTCACTTTCCTTGCACTGAGTCGTCTCCATCCTCTCCGGTACTCCAACTTGTCTTCCTCTATCGGGTACCTGCCGGTTAGGGTAGTCACTCACCCTTGACCCCCTGTGGTGTTGTGATACTCCTTCGTATACGTTCCGGACCCTCCGGCTCTCCGACGCTCCGACATACCGGAGCCTCCGGTCCCTCGGCCATTTACTCTTCGGGTCCACCCCGGTGAAACACTGACTACCTGAACAGATGTGAAATGTAGTAAAATGTCTATCAATGCCTGAGCACTAACAAACACTAAACCAACACTAAACACTAATCCAAACAATCGAGTGGTGCGAGTACGGGGTTCCAACCAAGTATTAGGTTGATATTTGAACTAGATCTGGTAATAGCTATTTACGTGTAAATACTGAGAACGCTCCAATAGCCGATCCAGAGACTCTAATGGGGTCTAGACGAAGCAGCGAGAGGTTTTATCTCGATGGGGTGGTGTGGGGTAGTGCTTGGTAGTCAATAGACTCAAGACTTGTGATCCTTCAATGTTCTCAGCTGTAATATCTGTACCAATCCGTGTGCTTTCCCAAATCCTTATGAAACCCAATATGACCCGATACGACCCGATATGAAACCGATACGACCCGATACGATTCTGTTTCCTTAAGATTCTTTATGCGCACATAGATCCAACAACCAACAAATATATTTGACCAAGAATAACAGAAAGAACTAACAAGTTCCCAATGGTACTCCTAGTGAATCCAAGGCTTCCCAAGCGACAATACCAGCTGAGCTGAGTACGTCTAGCAAGAAGGGGTGAATTCACTGGCTTTCCACTCGAAACCTGCTGGTATTTATACAGGAATTATACATCACATGATAAAATAAATAAATACTACAATCAGTCCACTTCGGTATATACGGATAAACGGACCTGGCTATTTAAAGGTACATGCATCAAAGACCCGGTTAAACGGCTAAATAAGTGCTCTATCCCGAGAGCTGTGCGTCTATCTTTCTGTTTTAAGGTGTTGCCATCATATCTTGATGGACTTGTATCTTTAGACGTGCCAAGTATAGCGTGTCCGGATAAATTGCAGTAGAGATTGTCCGGGCCAACCAGCTTAACCTTATAGATAGACTGGCTGTCCTGCATCTCTACCTGATGACACCTTTGTCACCCAACTATTCCCATGGTGCCCTAATTCAACCGAATGGTTGGACTTTGATTTACATGTAAATACAATCTTTGATGATTTACGCGTAAATACACAACAGGTATTGATCCTGATAGTGTTACTGAATGTCCCTGAACGATTCCTGAGCTCTCCAAGGCATCCAGGCTCATGTGATTAAAGTTACAGTGACTTAATATGTCACAAATGTCGAACTTGTGCTTGCAACTGCACCAACAACTCTGCCGATTTGATTTGACCTGCAATCTGGATCCCTTATGAATTCACAGTCTAGATGGATGGTATGTGTTATGTCCTTGATATATGACACTTTCCAAATGTCCCAATTCGGTTGAATGGTTGAACATGGAATTACGTGAAATTCTATTGTAGCCCACCTGGCCGTTGACCCTTGTGGTATCGGTGACCAGGCAAGTCTATACAATGTAATCTCTTGTGAAGTGCCTTTAGCCAACAGTCCGGACCTCACTATGGCTCTCATTGTGGGCCAAGTTATAAATAAGCATTGTTCTACTTCAGTAAGTAGAACAAGAACATTGAAATTGATAGATTTCAAGTCTGGTCATTTTCCATGCTTATCACCGGCTCGGTATATAACAAATCTACCCAACACGGAACAAATTGAACGTTCCAACACTGGTCAGACTGGTCGGGAACCACGTCGAGAATCCCATATGTTCAGCCAGATCGTTCCGATGAGTACTCCGGTCCAAGTTCTCGGTCCGTCAATGTACCCGTCTATTCCGGTATCACCTACCCTTCGATACACTCCGCAATTCACTCGTCCACCTCGCCTCCCCCCTCTGCACGCTCCGGCGACACCGACTTCAACGTTTCTATCACCGGCAATTCATCGAATTCCGGAGCCTCCGCGTCGAGCGCCTCCAGGTCTCGAATGAGCTGGAGGGCACGAGCGGCCTCCTCATTCGCCACTTCCGCGCGTTGCGCGGCCTCCTCCGCCTGTTCCTGGCACGCCGAGATAAGGCGTAACCGGCGCTGCTCCCTCTCCTCGTAGAACCGCTGGGCGACCTCTTCGCGCAGCTCCGTCGTGGTCGCTCGCGCCTTCCCCTTCCCGGACTTCTTGCCGTTGCCGGCGTCACTGCGGTCGGTGTCCGACGACCCCTCGCGTCCTTGGCTGCTGTGGTTGCTGGACGGCATTGTGTTTTAGTGTTTAAAGTCCGGAGGTGGTGGTGGAGCGAAAGAAAGAAAGGTCTGAGTCAAAACCAACAGCACGTGACTTTTTGATCTTGTTTATTTTCCCACGCTTCCTCATTGTTCGACAAACTTCATTCCTTTTGGGTTCCTCATGGGAGAGGAACCTAAGAGGGGGATACTGTTATATCCATGCAACATCCCCAGTCTTCTCGTCGACCTTCCGGTAGCTCCGGTAGGTTCCGAGGCTCCGGTATATTACCGGAGCCTCCGAACCATCCGGTACCATCGGGTTTTTACGCAATGAAGGATTACTGAGCGTTTCCCGTTTATCCGTCTTCCTTCCTTTCACTTATTGTCATACGACTTCTCATCAGTCCATCTAACTTGCCTTATTGTTAAGAACCACTCTCCTTCCTTTTATGGAATACAATTAGATACTTAGTATAAATACGTCTTTATTATGTCCTGTACGTCAGATTGATAATTGACGTTGCTTGGCTCACTTTCCTTGCACTGAGTCGTCACCATCCTCTCCGGTTCCCTCTGGTACTCCGACTTGTCTTCCTCTATCGGGTACCTGCCGGTTAGGGTAGTCACTCACCCTTGACCCCCTGTGGTGTTGTGATACTCCTTCGTATACGTTCCGGACCCTCTGGCTCTCCGACGCTCCGACATACCGGAGCCTCCGGTCCCTCGGCCATTTACTCTTCGGGTCCACCCCGGCTCGGTATATAACAGCACGCCAGCCCATCCCCACTCTGTGAGATGGTACCGGACTCCACAATAAGTGGTGAGAGGTGCATCACATACACCGAAGCCAGTGTCTGCAAGGTAGTACTTTCCCTCGGGAATTTGCAGATCAGCACGGCGCGCATCCTGGTAGATGGCACCATCTGCTGCTGAGCCTTCCCACCCGCTGGTGACATGTTGGAACTCCATGTCAAGTGAACAGCAGCAGATTGTGTTCATGCTAATGCCACCTTTACGGTTGTGAGCAGCATGACACTCAGCAGCCGATTGAAAGCAATTTATGTGTGTACCATCCATGGCCCCGATAGCATCCTGAAAAAATGGATACCGTTTTGGATTCTCCCGGATACAGGAGGGAACCGGGTCGTCGGCCTTTGGAAGTTTCACATATTTTGTGTAGAATGGGGGTGAAGACACGGCAATAAGAATGCGTCGGAAATACCTGCAAAAGCACTGTAAAAAGACATGTGAGGGAAGAAAAAGGGTGGTACAGACTTGGATATTATTTCATTTGAATGCTGGAACTGTTTCCCAACATGCCAGACTGAGAGACCAGTCACACACATGTACAGGAAGATAGCGGCCTGTTCCTCGAGACAGATATACTTTCTAGGTCGATGGCACGGAGTTCAGCCACAAAAATCAAGAAAACATGCAGATGCATCCCGAGCTCGCAATGAATGCGCTCCGAGTGCCCTGATATGAGTTCTGAGACCCAAGCATCACCTGTCAGTGCAGATGTGTGGTATGGCTGTTTCCAGTACAGTGGGTTGGTGTAGATGAGAGCAGCAAGGGCAATGGCCTGAATGATATATGCAACACCCAAAAGGACACATCTCGGGAGCCCTGGGTCTCTGTTAGTAGGCGGCATTTGTGCAGAAACGCATCGGGAATGGGAGCAAGATGGAAAAATGATCGTGTATGGTCACACATCATCACGCAACATAACAACAATCAGATCACAATCGATTGTCCATCCGAATAGGCTCTTATCATATACATGAAATCTTTGCATTCCAATGTGAATTTTCCTTGGAAGAAGGGACTGCCTCTGGGTGCACTGTAGCTGTTGTAATAGCTGTTGGTAAGATTGTCGAGGACAATTGGTCAGCCTCGGTGTGGCGGTCCTATAACCCTAACCCGAGTGTTGCAGCCAATCAAAGCATGGGAGAAATGGGTGTGATCGAGTGCGACGGACAATTACTGGTCTGAGACCTGGATATCTCCAGATCCAGGAATACAGAATTCCGCTACCTTTAGGTAAGGGTTTTAGGGCGCCCAATCATTGTGTCCTGCAGTAAATTCGGTTTTTTGTCATTTTTGCTGAGTGAGCACTGATGCAAGTGATTCGTCCCCCCAAAATCCGGCAGCTTGACGAGATCCACAGGTACACCAATGTTTGCTGTCAAGAGACTCATAATCATGCTGATCATGAGCCTCCGTGATCTCTGCCTGCTCCCACTTGAGCACTCATCTACCAATCGACTCAGACATTGAGTCTCCTGTCCCTTCCCTGTCCCTGCCCTGTAGCAATGCATGTCATTGCAACGGCTCCGTTCACACTATGAATGTACACCTGGCTGTAGCTGTTCCCCCCTCTGATCTTGTCTGTTGCCCTTGAATGATCACTTTGTTGTGCTCAGGAGATATAGGCGGAACTATTCTCAGTTCCTGGAATGTCTGCAGCTGGAGATAAGCGGAAAATATACACTGGGGAAGAATTGTGCAAATGTTGGAACCTCACTGGATTGAATAGGACATGTAACCAGATATTAAATATGACTTCACTGATCGTTGATGGTGTAGAGAGTAGTTCAGTCTTGGCTTGAGTGATCACATTTAGCAGACAACGGAATTCCTCTCTAAGATGCCCGAAACACAGTGAAATCAAGCACTGTTTTCTGGGGTCCAATCAGACTACTTTCAGTGGTGCATATGTTGCACTGGGGGATCTTCCAACTGCGCCAGATGTTATGTAACATGCCTGCAAGCTAACACTGTTACCAACTGAGCAAAAAGGCCACTATGACAGGTTAATCCTGTCATAGGCTGTAGACTATATACATGATTACACACATTTGCATGCATGTAACACCAGACCCTGACTCGGACTCGTCCATGAGTTGTGTTTGAGTTGCGCCAGAGTCGAGCCTAGCCGAGCACATGCACCAGGGTCGCTTAGTGCGGATCAGACTCAGATCAGCCTCTTTCTTGATCCCCTGGATTGCTTGTGCCCGCCTAGCCTTCTTGGGGGAGAGGTTTAATTTCATAGAGAAAGCGCTAACGAGTCTTTAGCATGCCTGCCTGAGATGCCCCGGTTCGGGGGGCCCCCCGAGCGCAGCGAGGGAGGGGAGGGGCATCAAATGGTCAGTACTCTTGGTGCACACTCCGAAATGCCTAGTACATTTTTACTTTACAAATGCTACTCTAGCTACATTTCTTAGTAGTAATTGTAAAGTATTTGAATAAGATCCTTCTCGCGCCATCATGCCAACAGTTGCCATTAATTGATTGCTGGGATCACCAGCGCCAGATGTTATATACCGAGCGGAGTAGGACCGAAAGGATAAAGGCCGAAGGACCGGAGGCTCCGGTATGCCGGAGCTTTGGAGGGCTGGAGGGTCCGGAACGTATACGAGGGAGGATCACAACACCACAGGGGGTTAAGGGTGAGTGACTACCCTGGCCGGCAGGTGATAGAGGAAGACAAGTTGGAGTACCGGAGAGTACGGAGACGACTCAGTGCAAGGGAAGTGAGCCAAGCAACATCAATTATCAATCTGACGTACAAGACATATTAAAGATGTATTTATACTAAGTAGCTAATTGTATTCCATATAAGGAAGGAGAATGGTTCTTAACAATAAGACAAGTCAGAAGGACTGATGAGAAGTCGTATGACAATAAGATGGAAAGACGGATAAACGGGAAATGCTGAGTAATCCTTCATTGCGTAAAAACCCGATGATACCAGATGGTCCGGAGGCTCCGGTAATATACCGGAGCCTCGGAGCCTACCGGAAGTACCGGAAGGTCGACGTGAGGGCTGGGTATGCTGCATGGATATAACACCAGACTCGATTGACTCTGGCGTAACTCTTTCGCTTTAGCATTCTTGGTGTGCAAGCACAGTGTGGAACTCACTGACCAATTGAAGAAAATTTACCAAATATATTGCACCACTCCGGAGCAGAAAACAGTGTGAAAGGGGAACTTAAAGTCCATCCTTTACATGATCTTCTTATCTGAACATATTTCAGGATAGAAGTACATGATCAGGGAATTTTCTGCTGGCAAGCTTCAATTTCACAAAATAATCTTGATGTTTTCCATCCAGCAAAAAATGCAACGGCCTGCTTGGTTATTCTGTGACAATACAGCGCCCCAATGCGAGCTGGTCAGCACACCAGCATCGACCAGCCTTGGGCCACCTCAGAAATGTTCCCAGAAATGTGTATGTTACAGCCAAAGAGAGCACAGTAGTGGGCTATGCTGCTGGTCGGCCCTACAGTTGTGGACAAACAAAGTCCGCAAATAGTCTGTAACAAATCCTGATTTCAATTGTTCTGGACTCAGAAAAGCACAAAGAAGCTAAAAAAAACATCCTCCCAAGTTTTTCCCACGACAAATTACCGGCGCCAAAATTTTGGACCAAATCCAAATCTCAGATTTATGATCTGAGGTGATTGGCAAAAATCGGGTTTTTTATTACACAGCCACCTGTCATTACATAATTACTCAACCACGGCCTCAATTGCGGTCAACGCCCTGTTTGAGATCGAGCGGTGCTGCTTCTGTGGCCTCACTGCCCACTCGGCTGCTTTTCCAGTCAAACCCACCCTATAAGCACTCAGAAACCTCCACGACCTGTTAATAAATCTCCGGATCACCTCAAGTGGGCAAGCATCCAAGTATTTCAATGCCATCTCCTTATCAGCAAAGCTCTTCTTGGGAACTTGCTAGACTTTCCGGAGGGCTGGGACTGCGTGTATTAGCCTCTGGGGAAGATCCTGGCCTAGGAATATTGCTAGATTGGTTCCTGAGGTCACTGATATTTTTTCTGCTGCGTTTGGAGGGCCTACCGCGTCGGACAGCAGAAGAGGGAAAGAGATGAGATAACGATACACAAAGTGCACACGGAGCTTAATGATCACGGGAACAGACCATGTGATCAAAAGGAAGATCATTTATTTTCGAAGGAACTACTTGATGGGTTGTTGGGATTTTTACGGATCCAGAAGTGCCTCAATGAGACACGTTGATTGTGCATATCTTCATGTTTTTCCCATCAAATTTAGCTGGGCGCCAAAATTTTGACCGGCCCGGTGACAAAATCATCATTTGCCGAGGAACGGCTCGATAGATTGGCTTGAATTATATATGGCCATGAAGCCCTTGATGAGATCTATCAATTGACATACTCATCTCGGCTACAAAAAATCCGATTTTTTTTAGTGGACTTTGTTTGTCCACAACTGTACCCGCTTTATAATTGTCAGCATGATGTGTCAACAATGCAGATCCCCATTTGGACACCAATTTTTCCTGTCGAGACCACAGAGAATTTGGTACGGGCCGATGCAGCTTGTGGAGGGCTACAAAACTGGCCTATTACCACCCAGAAAGACGCAGAAATGAGCAAGTTTGAGGCCTTTCTTTCCCTTCAGGATTAGGGAGTTTCATAATTGAAATTTTGTGTCCAACTTGCGCCCCAACTTCGACCCCAACTTAGCCTCAACTTGAGCCAAGTTGAGGCACAAGTTGAGGCCTTGTTTGTGAAACACCTAAGGCAGCTCATTCTGAAAAGTTGAGGCAGAGTCGAGGTCACGATGGGATCCTTGGGTGAGCCCGAAGTTAGCTGAAGTTGGGGCACCGAGTTGGGGCACGAGTTAGATGTCAAGTCGTGGTCCTATGCACAACTTGACATCCAACTAGGTGCCCAATTCTTTTTGTGCCCCAACTTGATCTGAAGTTGTGGTCGGAGTTGAGGCATGAGTTGGGGCTCTGAAATCTAATTATGAAACTCCCTATTGTCAGCCATGCTCTTACGGGTTTGTTCTTGCCTCCTCAGCCCTCTGCCTCATCACATATTAGGGTATATACTCGCTTCACTCGCAAAAATGAGGGCCGTAATTCAAGTCCTTTTTCGTAGGCTCCCATATTGTTGTATAAACTAGTCGAATGAGATGGTAATCTGGGTACATCAATCTGGTTGAAATCATATGGGTCAGATGATAAAAAGGACCAGCTCAAACCAATAGCCTAAACTAGTGGTTCGTTTCAGTGCTCACCAAACCTCAAGTTTGGGCCTGAAACTGACTCGTACCACGCCCCATGAAGCTCGAGCTCCTGCAAGGGTTTTCCGCAAAAATCTAGAAATTTGGCATAAAAAAGCCATTCCTCGCTGGTTTGTCAGGGCTCAAAAAGCCACTTTTGGACAGGGCTGGTCATGTTGAAGTCCAATTGTCAGTCAAATAATCAGATTTTTGCCCTGTGTGCGCCCAATGCGACAAAATAGATAAGCTATGGTTCTTTAAGGTAACCTTCTTAACTTCCTGGGACACCGCGCCCTTCATCAGGGTTGACCAGCACAATACAGGTCGGGCTTTCAGGGTCTGGTGCTGCACTCCCGTGTCGACTCATTCAAAGATACCGGGACCCTGATTGAATAGGAGGCGATCAATGTGTGCGTATTTAGCTCACAGGAACTCTGGAATTTGGCTACACACACATCGGAAGAACATTCTTGCCACTCAGCACTCTCTGAGATACCGACTGATTGGATCAAATGGCTGGAACTTTGACCAAAATCTCAGCTCAAAAAGCCACTTCATGGACAAGGCTGGCCATATTTTGGCCCCAAAAAACCACTATTTGGATAAGGATATGGGAAATTTTCGGCCTTAAAAAGCCATTTTCCCAGAAAAGCCTTTGCAGGAGCCTCATGGGGCCTGTTGTACCCACCTTCATCATCTCGTTACTTTGCGTAGCATTGTGAAACTTCATAACTTGGATGGGAATTTATGAAAGTTTGTAGCATTGCCTCGTTTCTGAGAAACTTCGTTAGTTTCTCCAAAGACTCGGAATTCCGGCCATCACTGTTCCTTCACGCAAACCAGAGTGGGTTTTTTTATATAGATCCCTCTCCCTAACACTAACCGCTAACCCTAACCGGTAACCACTAACAACTAACCCTAACCTCCTGACCCAGACTGCTAACCTCCTAACCACTAACCCGCTGACCCGAACCTAACCGGCCCTTGCGGCAACCTGCTGATTCCCATCACTCTGTGATGTGCTGGAGAGTCGCTGCTCAACAAGCCGGAATACAAAGTGATGAACTTTCACATAATAGCATCAAAATCACGAACTTTCACAGATTGCCATCAAAGTGACAAAGATCCACAACGCTACGCAAAGTAACGAAGAGATGAAGATGGCTGTAAACCTGGCCGGTTTACCGGACCGATCGGATGCTTACATACACTAGTTTTACCTTGTCGTCTACCAGCTTGTCCGTACTCTCTCGCCTCGTTCCTCAAATACACCGTGGTCTAGTTGATATCGGCGTGTTCCTATTTCAGTGTTTCTTGTCTGGCCAACAAGCTTCCAATGGCGTAGACTCCCTGAAACTCAGCCCACAAGGATTGCGACCGAGATAATTGATTTCAGTCCCACCGAAATCTGTTTGTTAGCAGGGGATCCAAATTTCGGCAGGACTGAGATCAAATATTTCGGCTGACAGTTCAGGCAAGGTGGAAAATTAAGCTGTACTTTTGCATTTCCAGAGGAATGAAATGGGTAATGATACCAGTACTTTTGGTGGCCCTTTTGGCTCATACTTGTTGTAATCTGATTCAAAGTGTTTGAAACCATATTCCAGTGCACCTGAAATCAAGTATTCTCTAACAAGTATGAAGTGCAAAATCAGCGGGACTGAAACTACCAGAAAGAGGTTCAATTTCAGGCTGATACTTTGTGAATCATGAGACTTTGGTCTTTGGATTGTACATCAGTTACACCAAGGTCAGCTGATTGTCAGTGTGAGTTGAAATTCTTGGTGGTTCCCTAATATAGACAATGGACGAGCTATTCCGGATCGGGTCTGATGGATCAATGTTAAATCAAATCTCACGGCCAATTGTAAATGGAGGGTTTATTTCTTTTACAACGGGAACAGCATAATAAGTATCTGCGGTCAATTTTCTTCGTGTTATCTACATAGTCGAAATTGATCCCGTCGTCTACAGAAATCTCAACCTGGGATGAGTCCAAGAATTTGAAGAGAATGGAAGATGGAGTACCGTTTGGCCTATCATTCTGGGCGGTTAGTTCAGAGTGTGTAATTATCAGAACCAGGCCGACCGGTAATGAAGTCGGATTGCAGGCTTCCAGAAACGATACAGTAGGGGACAGTCAAAAACATCGACTCGGCTAGTGGCCGGAGTTTTGTTTCAATTAAAGAATGGACTTCAGATTCAGATTCAGCACCCTAAAATAAGCCTATATACCAATTTTCTGATTTTTTTGACGAGGGATTACGTTTGGCCAAAATTTTGGCCGGTCGGAACAAAATTGTGTGTACCCCTTTCAGCCTCTGGTGACCTACCTACTACCTGCCGACGCTGCTGCAGCACGCCTGGAAGCTTGGTGATGGGCACTCTGACGTCTGACTGCCCATGCTGCAGCAGCCCCAGTCAGGCCATTCCGATAGGCATCCATCCATCTCCATGTCCGATTGATAAAGCGCTGGATGATTTCTGTGGTACATGCATCCAGATACTTGATAGCTGCCTGCTTTGCACCTTCAAATTTAGGCTTGTCCTCCTCTTGGAAGCGATATTTGACCCAACCCCAGTACTGGAGGAGATGTCAGCAGATGCCGTGAATAAATCAAATTGATCATACCATCTCGATCGGGTTCAATTCACAATGAAATTTGGGAAGAAAAATAATTTCATGACCTTGTCTCTTGACTAGTTCCTCAAGCATGGATACCTGGTTCTTGAAGTCCTCTTGGTGGCTTAGCCAACGAGCCATGCAGCACTCTTGATTCTCAATTGGGCACACTGGGGGGCATTTTGCCCTGAGTTTTAAATTTCTGTATCCATGCTCCTTGAGAACTGTTTCCAGACCCTTTGCCTCTCCATTCCGTGTTGTCATCTTTTGAATCTTTCCTCGCTTGGAGGGATCTGGGTTCGACATGGGAATAACTGTGTCTTTCTGTTTCCGCTGTGCTCCACCATCAGACTTGTTCATTTCAAATGCCTTTAGTGCATCTGGAGGCAGAGATCCATGGGCAGATGAGTTGTCAAATATCCAGAGGGCCCTCTTGCCAGGATGTGCTGCTTCGAAAATATCAATGGCAGCCTCCATCTGCTCAAGGAGCTGTGGACAATCCCACCATGGATCACCATTAGCGCCAGGGAAGGTAATTTTGCGTGCATCACGAATAACTTCCCCAGTGGCAGCATCAACCATGATTAAATGGCATGTCTCAGGATTTATGAAGTCAGAGATATGGATCAGCCTTCCACGCCCTTTCTTTCATAGTGGCTGCTTTCCTTTTTCTATCCTAAGACATTGTGAGCTGAATCACACTACTATCTGGCTGGAACTCACCAAACATTTGCAGTCTGTTCATTAGCATGCATATCATGGAAGAGGGGAATGAGCTCTGTCTCCCCTGGTCCCAGGGTTGGTGTTACATGCATGCAAAATGTGTGTAATCATGTATATATAGTCTGCAGCCTATGACAGGATTAACCTGTCATAGTGGCCTTTTGGCTCAGTTGGTAACAGTGTTAGCTCGCAGGCACGTTACATAACAGTTGGTGCAATTCGCTTCAACAACTCTTCACCCTCAACTTCAACATATTTGGCCATCCTGCGCTGATACTCAGCCATTTTGGGGAGGAAGACATCATTGCGATACTGGACAACATCCTCGCACTCGTGTTCATCAACATATACACTTTTTTTCACTTGAGAGTAAGTCCACCCAAGCTTAATGAGCCAGCGGCGTGCTGTTCGAAGACTGATTGATCGATCTCGTGTTCTGGACCCCAGCAGATGGCAGAATTGTTTTGTTGACCTGGTTTGCAAGGATGTGTGGTGTGACCTTCCCTGATGGGAGACTGCAAAGAAAGCTGAGAACAGCAGTGTGAATCTCATCCCGATGAAGGAAGGATCGTCTGACATGTTTGCCACCCCGCGGCTCTGAAGGAAGGGTCTCAAAGATTTCATAGTGTCTTGCCCAGTCCCGAATGCGATGGGTGAACCACACACCCTCCTTTTTATGCTTGTGGCAACCTGACGACTTGCTTCAATGTGTCCGTATCCTTTTATGACCAAGGTTGAGAAATTCAGGAGGACCATAAGTGCATTAAGGCGAGACAGAGGCAGAGTTTCTGGCCTTTCTTGCTGTCCAACTGTATTTTTTCACGCAGCTCGGGTCATGGCTGCTTGGTCCCCTTTGGCCCTGCAATATTCTCATCCAGCTCCTCTTCCCAGGCTTCCAAATCATCATCTGGCACAACCATATTCTCAACCTCAGCCTCAATCTCCTCCTCCATTGCAAGAATTTCTGCTGTCTCAGGTGAATCAACAGGAGTCATTTCTGCCTCTGAGCCAGATGGCTGTTCTGGACTTGCAGAGGCATGCCGTCTGCGGGGAATAAGAGACTCTGCCTGAGACAACAGTGTAGAGCTGGCAGGGATGTCCATGTCCACAATCTCCACAGAGGGTGACCAAGAGCGTGATGGCATTCTAGATGGTGCACGACTTGCAACACGACTGGAACTGCCACTAGAGGTGAACCTAAAAGTATCCAACCTGGTCTGGGTTTGCCAGGATTTCTTGTATCGACGCAGAGTTCAAGCAGATTTTGACATGACATCAGGACCTTTAATGTAAACTTTTGGACGCTCTGCATTCAAAAGGTTGAAAAAAATATAGGAGAGAAGTTCAACACACTTACCTCTCTTTTGCTGATTCTCTCGGACCTGTTTTGGAGGCAGCCACTCTCCATCGTCGGTTGGATCAACCTGTCGAGCAAGTACTTTCATGCTTTCTAGCCCCTCTTCCTCATCCATGTCCCAGTTTGCATCAGAACCCAGCTCTGAGTCAATGTCTGAATTAGTCAGTGCCCTCTCCTCAGCTTCCCAGTCATTGCGAAGACTGTCAAACATGGTGCACTGCTCTGTTGGAATGGCAATCGAAACACCACGCACCGCCGACAAAGCTGTATGAGCGCTGAGACGGAATCTCAGTTCCGTGACAGCAGGTACCTTTCTACAGCTTTATATACAGCCTTTTACTCCCCTTGACTCATTCATCTCGCGCTCACTTGTCTGCCCTACACTGCCTGTCCCGTTTCGTACCTATCCCCTTCCGTGTTGATTACAGCCTCTTTGTATAAGTACTCTATGAATTCTACTGAGACCTCTGCGCGTTTGCAGAGGGTCACTGAGCACCGCTTCGTCCCTAGGCTCTAAAACCAACATGCTCTTCATCATCTGTAGCAATCTCTGAGTCACTCTGATCCGGAGTAGCACCAAATAAGGGTTCTGCAGGCTCCAGACTAGGAGATGGAGGGGCAGTGGAAGGAGCAAAGACAGCTGGTGAGGATCTATTGGATCCCTGGTTTCTGAGGCCAGAGACATTGGTTCTCTTCTTCTTGTGGACAGGCATTTCAGAGGCAGCACCTATCGTTCCACCCATCGGGTATATGTAGGTCAGAACAGCAACAGATTTACGCAAGAATTCCAGGTGAACATTGGACTTTGGTCATATGTGACACCATGTGACTTTTGTATCCCGAATTTCTCCCGAACGGCTTGTGAATTTATTTTGAAACTCAGTCAGAAGAGTCTCCTGAATGAGAGCTTTAAAATGAGCCTACTTTTGTCCAGATTGAAGCAAAACTGGGGAAGTTGGCCAAATGTTGATGCCTGTTTAACTTCCCATGTGATTTCCGGCCGAACGGCTCGTCAGAAAAATCAGAAAATATTTGGGAAAGGAATATTCGATGAGATCTATTGATTGCCAAAGTTTCGGAATTTCTGAAGAAAGTAAGTTCCAGTTGATGTTTTTGACTGTCCCCTACTGTACTACAGAAGTGTTATATACCGAGCCGGGGTGGACCCGAAGAGTAAATGACCGAGTGACCGGAGGCTCCGGTATGTCGGAGCGTCGGAGAGCCGGAGGGTCCGGAATGTATACGGAGGAGGATCACAACACCACAGGGGGTCAAGGGTGAGTGACTACCCTAACCGGCGGGTACCCGATAGAGGAAGACAAGTCGGAGTACCGGAGGGAGCCGGAGAGAACGGAGACGACTCAGTGCAAGGGAAGTGAGCCAAGCAACGTCAATTATCAATCTGCCCTACAGGACATTTTAAAGACGTATTTATACTAAGTATCTAATTGTATTCCATAAAAGGAAGGAGAGTGGTTCTTAACAATAAGTCAAGTCAGATGGGCTGATGAGAAGTCGTATGACAATAAGTGAAAAGGAAGGAAGACGGATAAACGGGAAACGCTCAGTAATCCTTCATTGCGTAAAAACCCGATGGTACCGGATGGTCCGGAGGCTCCGGTAACATACCGGAGCCTCGGAACCCACCGGAGCTACCGGAAGGTCGACGAGAAGACTGGGGATGTTGCATGGATATAACAAGAAGCAATGTCTTGTGTCGTTCCCATGCGTCCAACGGTGGTCCTATAAGCTGTCGGAAATTTAATGAACGGAACAGGTATACATAATTCGTGGAACACTACTTGGAGACCGACCCGCCTTTGGATCTAGCCAGCCGGAAAGCCATTAGGGAGTATCATGGCAAACTCGAGGCAGGGCATCATTTGGCAAAATTGCACGGATTGTCATCCGGTCTGCATTTTCCCTTCATCTTGACTATCCGCCCTCTTCCACATGCCCGAAATTATCGTCCCCATTTCTAGCCAATCACCGATCTCCCTGCGGCTCGTCAGGCCCCTACAGTCTGGACCGGATCAACTTTCCGGTGTGTGGACAGCCGTCGCTGAGGTCCCCGGAGAGGGTCATGAAAAACATTCAGCCCTCGATGTGCAGCGATCCGGCGGCCGACAACGTCCGGAAGCGCAACTACATATTTCCGGAAGATCTCGCTCGAGAAGAGGCACGGGTATACGATCGGCTCGCCCACAAACAAGGCCTCTTCATCCCATATTTTTTTTGATTTTCATACTGTGTGTTCTGGGTTAGTCTAGGCTTTGATGAGGGGTGCCTCTGAGAGTCGACCATGGGATGATCTTAACTGTGATGGCGCCTGCAATACTTTTGATTCTTTGATGGCTGCGATGGACCGCCAAATTATTGTCACTCGATTCCCGCAAAGGATGCTCCCACACCTCCAGGAAAATTTAGGCGGTATTCTTAAATGCTTGAAAACTGCTCCCCCAAAGCATGAATCTCTAACCGGTCGATTTCGAAAGTTATTGCACCGAGATTTTCGATTCCAAACTCAGCATCTTCCCACGGTCGACTCTCAGAGGCACCCCCCATCAAAGTCCAGACTTTATATAGATCCTCAGAACGATTGTCTTCTGAGCGCTCGGTATAAAGTCTGGTTTACGAGACTAGTTCTGGGTGCGACGTCTCCTCGGAAAATCGAAGCCCTGCATTCAGACACTCACACCGTCGAACGAGCCCGCGTGGGTTTCGGTTCTCGGATGCATCCTGGCGAAAGTTTGTTGGCACACATTGGGAAGGTTGCCAGACACCCCCAAGTGAGTGCCAGAAATGGTGCAAGCCTCTCCCAAATCAGGAGGAGAGTTGTGAAAATATATTGATGATAAAAGTTGCGAATGGCCAAGCGCGAATCTTGTGATTTGGTAGGCCCCGGGAAGCTCCACCAAAGGGTTGTCCGGAAAATTCTTGGATTTTGGCCTCAAAAACCCAATATTTTCCAACGTTCTGGAGCTCAAAAACCCAAAATCGGACAAGGCTCTCCCTTGGATGAAATTCGCCTGAAAATGCCATAAAATCAAGATAAATTGGGGAAATTTCCTGCGGGCGCAGTGTGTACTGTTGGCGGGGGACTTTAGGTTGCTGATATGTCAGGAAGGGTTTTGGCGACTCCATGTGCCTCACCAGGTCGAAATTTTGTGGGGCCGACCTCAAAAACCCAAATTCCGGACAAGGTTTGCCAACTTTTGGCTCTGGAAAACCCAAATTTCGGACAAGGAAATGACCATTTTGAGGCCTCAAAAACCCAAATTTCCGGACAACCCCTTGGTAGAGCTTCCCGGGGCCTGATTTGGTACGTCATCTGTATTTCCCAAGGATTCTCCTCATTGGACACGTACCATCGATACCTCATGGCTGGTCGCAGGCTCGCCCGGCGCTGGCAGCGTCGTCTTGAGATCAAACGAGCTTGCCGTGATTGCAGCCAACCTGGTCCAAAATTTAAAGAGGTGACAGGAGACGCGTTCGAGTAACACGTGACCTACCGTCTGTAAATTGCGGCCATGTTGAGCAAGCCTCCGGCGTCACAATCGCCGAGTATCCCTGCCTCCTCGCGTCCAGCGAGTCCCATCAATGATGTTGCGGGCCTTCCCCAAGAAAATCCCTATTCCTATTATCGCGATGTTCATATGGACACCGCCAAGGGCCTAACAACCGCGGGCTTCCCCGACGTCCGCATGTCCACCGCAAAGGGCATTCCTTCCGACATTATGATGGAGACGGCAAAAGGAAACAAGACGATGAAGCCGGGGGGCTTCCAGCTCTGGGAGCGTGAATTACTCGACAATCCAGAAGTCAAGCGCAAAGCAACAGTCGCTCAGTTATGTGCGTGTTGTCTGCTACATTTTTTGACCGTGGCTCATCCCGATGGTTCAAGATTTCCTCGATTACTACTTCCAGACCCTCGGATATCTGCATTCGCGTAAAGAACGGCGCGCCAAGTTTGACAAGGACACCGCTGCTCGCGATCTCAAACCGACAGAGCACGCGAAGGAGTTCAAGTCCTACTGTGGCCGCGAACGCGTTCTCCTCCGTCGGCGGAGGACAAAGCTCAGAGTAGATCAGTTCCACATCATCGCCCAGGTTGGCCAGGGTGGTTATGGCGAGGTCTTCTTGGCCCGGAAGCAGGAGACAGGAGAAGTCTGCGCATTGAAGAAGATGCGGAAGCGGACATTATTCAAGATGGACGAGGTGTGTTCTCTTTCTCTTCGATTTTCTACGCGTCCTTTACGCTGCCCCCCTAGATTCGCCACGTCTTAGTGGAGCGCGATATTCTCACTGCCACAAAGACTCCTTGGCTCGTTCGTCTGCTCTACGCCTTCCAGGACCCTCAATACGTCTATCTCGCAATGGAATACGTCCCTGGGGGCGACTTCCGCACGCTCCTCAATAATTCCGGCGTTCTCAAGGAGGAGCACGCCCGCTTCTACATCAGCGAAATGTTTGCCGCCGTGAACGAACTGCACAAACTCGGATACATTCACCGTGATCTTAAACCTGAGGTGCGTTGCTTTGTGCCCTATGGATCGTATTTCGCTCAATTCATCCCAGAACTTTCTTGTGGACAGCACCGGGCACGTCAAGCTCACGGACTTTGGCCTTGCAACCGGAGCCCTGAACCCTAGACTCATAGAATCGCTCAAAGTCAAGGTGAGGGTGATCCCGCGCTCACCTGCCCCCTCTTGACCAATCTTGCCCAGCTCGACAAAGTCAAAGATAACCAAGTCGTCCATCGATCTACTCTAGAACGCCGCTCGATATACCGCTCCATTCGCAACGAAGACGCCCGCTACGCAGACTCCATCGTCGGTTCCCCCGATTACATGGTATGTCGACTGTCCAGTGTGTGCGACGGCCCACCGACGACTCGCGCAGGCACCCGAAGTTCTTCGCGGAAAACCTTACAATCATTCGGTTGACTACTGGTCGCTCGGCTGCATCCTCTTCGAGTTCCTTGCGGGCTTCCCCCCGTTCAGCGGCAGTACCCCAGAGGAAACGTGGACGAATCTCAAGAACTGGTCCACAGTCCTCCGCCGCCCAGAGTACGACAAGCCCGAAGATCTCGTCTTCAATCTGACCGATGTCGCGTGGGACGCTGTCACCTGGTGTGTCCGCGTCACCTATCTGTTGCCCCTCGCCGCTGACCACTCCCCAGCCTCATCGCGCACGCGACCGTGCGGTACGCGTCAATCGGGCAGGTGAGCGCGCACGCCTTCTTCGCGCTCACGAACTGGGACGACCTACGCTCCGTGCGCGCGCCGTTTGTACCCGCGCTCGACTCGGAGATCGACACGGGGTACTACGACGACTTTACATCGCTCGAGGACATGGCTAAGTATGCCGAGGTCAAGGAGAAGCAGAAGAATGTCGACGCGGTCAAGGAGAAGGAAGAGCCGTTTGGGCGCGGGGTCTGGGTCGGGTTTACGTTTGGGAAGAATGGGCCGGGGCCCAAGACGGGGTTGGGCGGCGGCGGCGGGTACGATGATGGGGCGCTTGCTACGATATTTTAGGAGGTGGGCGTTATTCTGTCGAGGCGAGATTTGCTTTGCTACCATTGGAACCGCATACCCTGTATACCTCTAATTATCCTGGGATCTGGCATATACACTGTATAGTAATCGCTTCATGCCACCATTCCAAAAAAGGTAGCTAAGTCGGAAAATATCGTTGGACCTGTGACGCTCATGCACATTCTTCACTGGCATCTGTCTTAAGGAAAAGCTACCACTTGTGTGAATGCCAAATGCTAACAGCATATCCCGCACCCGGGCCTCATCCTCCTTAACCGATTCCTCCCAAATCAGCACGGTACCAGGTCGGCAGGCGTGAGTAGTCTTCGACAACAGGCATAGGGTGAAAAGAAAAATACACAACTGATGAACATATGGTACATGGTAATTGGTAATTGGTAATACAGTCAATCAATAATATTCCTCTTCTACGTTCAGCATCGGTTTCCGCTGCGCCGACGCCTGCACGAATACCCGCGGCGCGCAAATGCCCTTGAACGCACGGTCTATGTGCTGCGTCAAGCCCTCGGGCGTCTTAAACGGCAGGTCTCGCATAAGCTGCACGGCCTTCGAGGCGTGGCCCTTCAGCGCTGCGAGGTCGCGCGACCGATGCACGGCCGCCGTGGGATCCAGCGCCTTCTGCATCTGGATGACTTGCTTCAGTGTGTCGCTGCAAGCAATGTCAGCTCCCTCGTCGAGTCCGCGTAGAAGGATACATACGTAAGCTGCGTCAACTGCTTGTCCAGCGCTTCGAGCTTCTCGTGCTTGGCGTCTCGGAGGTCCTTCTTGATGTATTTCTTCTGCTTTTGCGCGGTCGCGTGTACGACGTCGAGGCAGAGCAGCAGGTGCGGGAGGGGTCCGAGGAAGCGTAGCCGGTACTCCTGCTTCGGCCACTCCATGGTGGCAGCCACCTTGAGACACGCGGCAAAGAAGTCGGCGCAGCCTGCGACAAGGTTCGACCCCGCCATTTCCGCCTTCCGCTTATCAACGCGCTTGTGGACGCGTCGGAAGGCGCGCTGGATGGTCGATGCTGCGTTGATCTCTTCTACCGTGTTTTCGACAGCCACCAGCGCAGGGGGCATGGCGACAGGACCTGCCTCAACTTCGGGCGCCTCCTCTGGCTCGCCCGTCTCAGCAAAGCTAGTCTCTTCCTCGATGGGGCCGTCGTCGTCCTCTTCTGGAAGCGTTTCGTTTGCCTGCTCACCGACGTCCTGCGAGACGCTTTCGACAATAGAACGGGAGGAGCCCAGGAGCTTCGGGATCTCCTCCACCGATCGGTAGACTATCTGGCGCACGTTTCGAATAGGGTATTGTTGAGGACGGTCCGCATGCAGGAGAACCACCATCTCATCAAGAGGAGATCCAATGGTTGATGCTCGGATGGCACGAACGAGATCAGACCAGCTTTTTGCAGTAACGTATCTGGAAGCGATCAGTACATGGCTCATCGTGTCGCTGCGCTGCTCACTTGTTGGATAAAGGGAGAAATCGGGGATTGAGATCTTGCCGACGTATTTGAATGATATCCCTCAATATTTGGCCGCGGATTGCCATACTTCTGGTTGGTGTGTTATAACCCACTGGAAATTCGCATTGTAAATACAGGTCGACTAGGATCGGGCGGGAGACGCACAGAGGCAGAGGCATCTGCAGATCCTCGAGAAAAATACGTCTTTTATCCTCCACCCAAGGGTGGCGAGATTTTTGTTGTCAAAAAGTAGATGCTCTGTTCTGATTGTCAGTTTTTTTTTCACCTATATATAGCGCAAAGATCAGGACCTACCAGCCTCGTTACCGGAATACAGGCGTCCCAACAATGTCACCAAGCATGTCGCGAAGATGTTAAAAGTGTGTGTGTGTCTGACACCTTCTCCGGCCACACTGGTCCAATTCACGAGCCAGCTAAGCGGGAGGGTTACATCGTGGATAAGACCGCGCTGTTGACGTTCGGCCACGATGATACAGGTACACAGGTACTCCACAATATCGCACAGGATACTTATGTGGATGGGGAGCGAAGAAAGAACGATGTGTCTGAGGCGAATAACATTGAGTACTACTCATAGAAAGGGGAGCAGACTCACTGGACGAAGAGGACACCGGCAGAGATACACGTCTCTTCCTTGCCCTGCAAAGATAATAGAAACTCCGTGACGACATAATTCCCGCCTCTTCGCAGGTAAATGGTCGGCTTTATGCCTATGAACGGGCTCTGAGTCAAGTAGGACATGGCATCCTTGGTGTCAAGCTGGAAGCTGAGGCGAGCGACTTGGGCGAGGTTGGAAAGGAACTTCATCAGGGGTATGAATTCAAATCCATAGATCCATCGCCGAGACCACTCCTTCACGACCTGGAAGGCGGCTTCAGCCTCCGGGATGTAACTTAGATCCAGGCTGGACGCCGAGCCCAGGCGGTAGAAGGAGGGATACAAGGCAGAATACAAGCGCGAAATCCAATATCTGCGTCGGACAAGATCATGACGTGTATCCGGCGCTCAAGAGAAATGGCACACCTTTGCGGGTTAGGATCATTAACTACGAACTGCACGCTCTTGTAAATCAAAATCTGTTGTAAATGGATTCGGACGCGGAGATTGTATTCCTGGGCGTCTATCAGTGCGGCCGGAATATGCTCGTCAGGGCAATCAATGCGGTTGCATACACCATCAAAGACGGAGTAGACGAGACAAGGTGAGAACGCCTTGGTTCTTTTGCACTGGTGCGCTGGTCAGCGTCGGTGATCAGGATCGGTGTACAGACGCAAACCATATCATTCTCTTGTTCGACCCTATGCCGGAGACGCGTCTTGAGCGTCTGTTGGAAAAATTCCCTGAGTTCCGAGCCAGCCAGGACAACATTTTCGTCGATGGAAGGCTGGCACGCCGGGTGATTCTCCTGACGTAGCATGGAGTGCAAAAATGTGCCTTCGGGAATAAGGAAATTATTCTCGCCCTGGTGAACGAATCCGAAGAGTTTTTCGACCAGGGGTTGGTTGCACGGGTCGGCCCAGGTGAAAAGGTTCAAAAGCCGCACGAAAACACCAAAGGTCTTGAGTTTTTTGGCTACGCCGTCAACTCGGAGAGGCTGAATTTTCGGTGGGTTGGTAAAACAGTGATCCAGGCACAGCAGGGCCGCTGCTGGGTTCTCTGCCTCAAAAATTTCTCCAAGGGGCTCCAGCTGTGAGAGATCCCGCTGGGTTATGGCTTGAAACATTGTAAGCTGTGGACGGTCGCGAGTAAATAGATTGGTATGCAATACGCCACACGAAATACCTCGTTTCGATCGTTTTCAGATAGGAATGGAACCTCGGCTTTGGCGGCGAAATTCAAGAGCATGGAGACGGAGGAATCACCATTGTCAGGCAGTACCGCAAACGAGACCCGCTGCCACAGGCATTGGAGAACACATTGAATCCCGCGACGCATCGAGGTCTCATTTGGATCCTGAAGGAAAAGTTTGATGGCATCGAACGTCCGTCCCTCTTCAAGGTGGACTTCAGCCGCGTCCGAGAACCTTCCGAGTGATTCAAGGAGCGTCGCATGCGCGATATCTAGGCCGCGATCCTGGAGGTATTCTAACGCTTCCTCATAGGAAGAGAAGAGCGCATTGGCTTTGCTGTGAACATGGAGTAAACCAGAGTGAACCTTCTACAGTCGGCTGACATACTCGAGTTTCTGCTCCTTGAAATAGAAAAGCCTCGCGACATTCGTGACGTTCGTAATGACCTCGGGGCGTATCTGCCGTCTGTGGTTTTTGATAAGATATACGGCATCGTCAAAGTGACCGAGCTTTCGATAAAGCTCGGCCGATCTAGTGTACTCCTCGGCGTCCCGGAAGGTCTGTGCCGCTTGTAGGTCGTCTCCAGCATCCTCAAAGCACTCCGCAGCAATCCTGAAATACGCGAGCGTTTTATCCTCTCTTGCGCAGTCAATAAATGCCGCGGCAGCTTCGAGGAAGGCGTCTTTTCTAGCTTCAATGGCTCGTCGGTTGCTGCCCCCTGAACTTTTTCTAGCCTCTTGGCGCAGGTAGTACGCTCCGGCCATAGCAGCCTGCCGCGGAAGAACTGCTCTCTCAAAACAATGCTTCGACTGTCGGTATCGTTTGTTGGCAAAGAGCTTCCTGCCCTGCTCCTCCCATTCTGCCGCTGCGAATGTATTTAGTTTCGAACATCTTCGTTCCTTCTTCTCTGTTTCACGGACCTGTAGATGAAATGGCGAGCCTGGGAGTATCGGTGCCGGGGGTACAATTTTGAACTTGATCTTTGCTAGTCCAGAGGATCTGACCATGATTCAGTATCCCAGTCCAGTGAGAAATAAATGGCACGGACCCGCATCGGTTCACCTGGCGACGTTGGGTATTCGTGTCAAAATGTTGCTCGCGGCAGTCCGAGGAGGGCAATAGTTACCTTTTGGAGAGGTGTCCGCAATCCAGACGTTGTTCCGTGCTCGGGTAATGGCTACATACAAAAATTTAAGCTATAAAAGCCAGACTCGAATTGAACTTATATTCGGAAGTGAAGAACTTGGAAAATCACCTCGGAACACACCCCTGCATGGCGTGTCTCGTCAAATAAGGGAGCCGGTACATTTTCAACTTGGCCCGGCGTTTCAAGAGCATTGAGGACAACCCTCCATTGAGCTGTGAACGACTGAGCTCACATTCTGGGTAAAGTCGGCTTCCACTAACCTTCATTCACTGTTGAATCCTCGAAGAAATTGTAAAGTAAGACCTAAAAAAATTCGGATCACTAGTTTGATCTCCGGCTTCGTCCCGCTTACGTACATCATTGAACTCTAGGCCCTTGCTTTCATACAGCGTCCTGGAGCAATGCGTCAGCTCAGCTTCGCGCCGGTTCCCTCCAGGACTCACATTATGAGGCCAATGTCTCCAACTTGTTCTCGCAGTTTTTCCCTGGCCGCATCGTCACGGACAAGTATGCCTGGACAAGATCCAATTACTTAGTGTAGACATTCAGACGTCTAGTGGACGTACATTGCTGCGCACCAAACTCGATATAACTTCCCCTGAATTTCCAATTCAGCATCAGCGCAACTTTCGAGTCGAGGACTCGGAGCAGCTCACTCTCGATCACCTAAATTTTCAATTCAACATCAGCGCGACTTTCCAGGCGAGGAGCAGTCGAGGAGCAGCTCACCAAACAAGAATTGTTCGTATTGGACCTGAATTTCCAATTCACCATCAGCGCGACTTTCGAGTTGAGGAGCAGCTCACGTTGCCCGAATGAAAGCCCGTGAAGAACACAGGGCGGAGACCATCCACAGTTCCTCGTTCCCGGTCGAGCACGTCGATTGCATACGGCCAAAATCTGGTGATTATCTCTACCACCGTGTGCGCGCAGTTGACGATTCCAGCGTGCGACCGATAATTAACGGTGAGCTGGAAAGTCCGGGGCTGCCAAGTAGGCTGATGATATAACTTAGGTCGCGTATTCATCTCAAGCCGCCTTTGCTGTGCTACTTTCAGTGTGCTAAAGGGTCAACGGGCGGTACAAGACGAACCTCGATGTGGAACAAGAACGATTTTAGTTCATTAAAGCGGAAGGAGCTGCCTACGCTGATGGTCTGCGCTGTATCCCCCGCCCAGAAGCATCCATTTGGGTTGTGGCAAATCGAACGCAAGACTGTCGGTAAGTCAGCAGACGTTCCGCACGAAGGAAGTCACCTACGTAACGTGTCGATGAGCAGATTGTCCTGGATTTCGTCCACATATCTTGCACAACATTTAAGCACACTCTTCCTCTTCGCAGTCCTGAAAAGATGCAACGCACAAGTAATCCATCTTCCTACCAGGGACGCCGCCTCGCCGATCAAAATACCCCAGGATGGCATGCGTTCTATCCGCCGCGTCGATATCGCGCAGTTGTCTCTTCCGGTTCACATAGGATTCGAAAAGATTGTATATCCGCTGGCGCCGGCCGGCGAACGTGGATTGGGCCCGCTCGCTGAGGTTTAGATAGGTATCCCGATCCAAGCAAGAGGATTCGCCCATTGTAGTCTCCTCCGAGCCCATGATTACACCTGTATACACCCATGAGTGTGAAATGATTTCGGGTACTCCTTTGACATACCCATGAATTCACTGAAGACCATGGAAGGATCTTTAAAGGAAGGTCAGTCGTCTTGTCTCTTGGGTACACGGTGGTTTACCGAGCCCTTTCGTCAAAATCTGAGGGAAGTGGGGCCAGTAGTGCTGCAGGAACCGGTCGTAGGTCAGCCTGGCCGGTCGCGCTCTGTCCGTCGCAGGATCTGCGGAAACGACAAATCCAGTAGAGGGCTCGTCCGCCATATCATTCTCTAACATCCCGCACAGCTACCATACCGCGTCAACATGCCGGACTGCCACGATGCGATGGGTGGACTGGACTTACGCGATCGAAGGTGACGAACAGGGGGAAATGCTCGTCCCGCAAATCGCTGTACCGTGTCGGCAAATCACTTCGCCAGTTGAGCTCATCGTCAATGTCGACCAGCGCAGCGGTGGCCGTGTTCGCCTTGGTCGCTTTCTCTGCATTGGCAGACGGCCGGTACCCAGCGGACAACTTCGTAAAATGTTCTTCCACTTTCTCCGCCAGGATGCGGGACTGTGTCACGAACAACTGCCGCCGTTTCGGGATCTCCTGGTTCGGGTTTTCTTCCTGCGAGATCTCGTAGTCGGCCTCGACCAGAAGCATCTTGTATAGCATCGTGGTCGTTTTTCTGCGCTGCGTGCTCAGCCCCGCACTTGCAAGACGGAAATCTCGTACCCCGTTCCACTACGCCCAAGCACATAACATGAGTATGGGTGTTCGATGATGGCTTGTTCTCTCGGTCTAGGCGCTGGTTATGACTTGAATTCTGGAATAAAAGAATCGACGCACGAGACCTGCAACACGAACGCAACGTCCAAATCTGCTATGATGCTGTTAAGCAACGGCTGGAATCACGCGTAAGAACAAGCAACTTGGGGAGCACCACGAAGATTGCACACCTGGGAGAAATGGACAGATTTCCTTGAGGAATATCAGTATCTTCCCCGGCGCGCGTCATGCAGAACTCACAGGAGAAGAGATTGCATCTGCTCCAAATCGTCCGGGGGCAAATCTGGAGCACACCCTGGCGGCAAGGCACGCACTTCCGCAGGCGCGGGGAAGGTACTCGGAGAGAAGACGTGGTCGCCTGCATGGTGCGGAGCTTTCCGGAAAGCACATCTGCATGTTCATCATCAGATACCATCCGACATTCAGAGCGAGGGCTGGATACCGGTCTTTGTACTCCTTTCCTCGTTTTCCGAGCTCTCTCCCCATAGTGTCCCAAAAGCTGACACGCGCAATCTGTGCGTGAGTATACACTCCGAAAATTTTGATCGCTGTCGGAATTGTCAATTCTGGGAATACCGAGATGGAGAGGAGGGGCACCTTGTCGTTCGCTCTGTAACAGATGATCCGTTGAGGTGCGTAGAATTCAGAGCAGAACGAATGCATACCGTGGAATCATAAGCTGGGATGCAGTCGATTTGATACTAGGAGGGTCGGTACTTTTTAGCGCAGACAGCATGGATTCTCACAACAAGCCGCAAATCGCCCGTCATCTTCGCTTCGTAGATGGGAATTTCAACGTGGTTATTATTGAGTCGCTTCTGGTTGTCGGGCGAGAAGTGCCCGTTGGAGAGCTCCCTGTGATCGTCAATAACGCGAGTCAGGGAGAGTAGAGAGGAACGTACCTGATCTTCTTGAGGATGATCTTAAATATCTTGCGGTCGCGTCGACTGTGGTCGCGCAAATCGCGCTCTCCTCGCGGGGAAATATTTATTGCCCATTCCCCGAATCCAGTGGCGCTGTCGCAGTAGAGTTGCGTACTGATAGTGCGTTAGTCTATGCTAGAAATCAATACAACGAGCTCGCGCACAACTTCATCAGCTGCGTTCCCGTATAGGGACCCTCGGAATCGACTGGGGCCGGTTGTTGCGACACTGTCTCGGGGTGCTTCGGCTGCTGCCCTTCTTCAATCTGAGGTTGAGGAGGGAGAGCAAGTTCTTTAGGGAGGCATGCAGCTCTGATAGAAGCCTCGAGGTCGGGGCTATGGAGAGCCTCCAGATACGCCTAAAATTTACAATAAACAGGAGAACAACATCGAAAAGTAGACCTGCGTACCTCGAGAACAGTTTTCTGGTTGTCCAAAATAACGTTGGCCGCTAATTCAGCTTCTTCCCGGTTCTCGGGGACGGGAATCTCGAGGCGATCGAATGGGCCGGGATTCAGGGGCGCATTGGTCTTTGCTGCCGCCCGTCTTGCCTGCTTTATCTGCTTCTGGCTCATCTTCGTGTTGGGGATGGCGATCCCGAGCCGGGCGATGGGCTCAGGATCGCTATGAGACAGTCTAGGGATGAGCGCAGCAAGCGCGTCGGGCGCATCTTTGACGAGCTGGCGAAAGAAGGCGCGACGTTTGTCTGGACGCTCGTCCACCGGACGTTCCGCATCTGTGCGGTCGATGACGGTGGTCGGAGTAAATTGAAAGAAGGATGAGAGCTGCGATAGGATTCTTTGCGCAAAGGACGCGTTGAACTCGGCCGGTGTGCTTGGGAATCGGTTAATAACCCAATTCTCGTCGATATCTATGGCAGATGAGTGGTCTGTGCACGACTGACAGAAAAGTACATGCAAGACAGGACGAGTCTCACGACTTCTGGCCGTTCATGCACGACGAGCCTCTCCAGGATGAGATCGGCATGATCGCGGTTATCAAAGAGTAGGTTTTCGAAATCGGCAGCGACTCTCTCGATATCGTCGACAGATGTTAACGCATCGAAGAAATCTGAGGCGTAGCACGGCGGTGGGGGCGCCATGGTTTGAAAGAGGGTCTTAGATACGTAAGGCGCCTCGGGAACAAGAAAGTGTGTAGAAACCGTAGAAACCGCTCCGAGTCTATGAATACGATTTTTGAAATTAAAGGGGCGCTTGTCACACGATCAAGGCCACGACGGCAAAAGGAGGAATGAGGCTAGAAGGGCCGGGGCCGGCGAAGATAAGGTAGGCGTGCGAATGGGTGGATGCGTGAAGTAGGAATTCAGAGGCAAAAGCGAGAGTCCAAAGATAAAGAGCACCCTGAAACATGGTCACACCACGCGATGTGACACCACGCGGCAGACGAAGGTTGAATAAATGGCCTGAGATCTAGTATAAATATAATGATTTCATCAGCGGCAGACGAAGGGAACCAACAATCGAATAAACTACACCAGAGCAATACAAAAACGACACAGACCAAATTAATTCCAGTTGCCACCCCACCATTTGTGCACGCGCTCCCCGCCGTGCTCATCGTACTCGGCGCGCGAGACCCCGACACCGCCAAACTCCTCGGTCTGCGCGAAGCGCGCCATCCCGCGCCACGGGTCCGCCGCCACGTCCGCCGCGCTCGCAATGTTGATCCCCATATCCGGCGGTAGGATCGGCCGCAGCGTCGCGTGCAACCGCGGGACGAGCCCCGGGAACTGCGATGGGCCGCCCGCGAGGAAGACGTTCTACAAGCGCATTAGTAGCGGCATGTGTGGTGGGAAAGAAGAAGACGGACCTTGACGAGCCGCTCTTTTTCCGCGTCGCTGAACCGCGCGAGAACGTTTTGCACGACCTCGCCGAGGCCCGCGGAATCGACGCCCGCCATGGCCGGGGAGAAGTACGTCTCACAGACGCGCCAGCGCTCCGTGTTGAGGTGGATGCGGCAGAGTCCTTGGTCATATTAAACATGTAAAGCAAGCGGAAGAAGGTATATACCTTCAACGTTACCCTCGTCGTACGTGGGGCGCAGCGTCGAGATAAGCTCCGAGCGCTTCGATGTGAGCGAGGCGTGTGTATGTTGCGCAGTAAATGACGGGTCGTGCGCAAGCAGCTTTTGTTCGATCATCTGCAGCTGCGACATGTCTTCCTCCTCGTCCGATGACGGCGCCGCCATGTTCTGCACATAAGTAAGCCTCCTTGGGGACACAAAAGAAGGCTCACGATTTTTCGGTATATCGCCCAGTCCGCGTCGTTGGCGCCGAAGAGGTCTTCTGCTCGGAGTGTCAGCGGCAGCCGGGAAAGAAACAAGGATACATGCCTCCCCCGCCTTTCCGCTTCTTCTTGGGAAGACGGTCGTCCGCTGCCAGACTCGCGATATTTTTCATGCGTGCCTGTGCAGCAGCGCTCTTCCGGTCGCTCAGGGCCGCTTTCCTGCGCCCGCGGTCCTTGATCCGCGTCATCAGGGACTGGGAATCGTTAGCGTGAACCGAGGCGTAGACAGAATGATGTGCGTACCTCCTGTTCAGTGCGCATCTTGCGCACCCACCCGCCCAGATCGCCCTGTCGCTCCTCCTCTTCCTTGCGGTCCTCCTTCTCGCGCTCCTCCCGCTCGCGCTCCTTCTCCCGCCGCGCACGCGCCCGTGCTTCGAAGCCCGCCTTCATCAGCTTTTGCTTCTTCTTTTCTTTCAGCCCGTCTTCGTCCAGCTAGGAAGAGTTAGCAAGAGAGAAAATCCAGCACACAAATCTCACATCAGCATCGGGCACGTCGACCAGTGGGAAAGTGGGCTCTTCGGCAGCATCCTCTCCGCCGTCTGCGGCAGCTTCTTTCTTGCGCGCCTTCTTCAGATCGCTCTCGAGCTTTTTAATGGTCTCGTCGAGCGCAGCGTCGTCGTCGAACCCTTCCGTTTGTAGTTTGTACTGCAGGCAAGATGAGTCGAGCTGCTCCACCATACGGAGCCACACTTGCCGTCCACTCCCGCTTGCTGTCCTCCGCCTTGCCCTCGCGCAGGTTGAGCAGGTACTGCAAGTCCGTCTCCTTCTGCAGCAGCTTCTCCGTGCGCATTTTCGCTGCCATCTCCTGCAGCTTCCGGCCCTGCTCCCTGCGGCGCTCCGTAATGCGCTCGAGCTCCTCGGGCGTCTTCTCCTCCTGCACTGGGAGCGAAAACGGGAACTGCACGATGCGGTCCGCGGCGCGGAGGGCGGCTGGCGAGGTGAGCGAGCGCAGCAGCCCGAGGTAGTCCGGTGCAAATTCGCAGAAGTTGTGGAGCATCCATTGCGACTGGGCGGCTGTGACGCGTGTCGGGAAGCTCGTGTATTTGAGCTGGATCAGCTTGAGCAGGTAGTCGGCGGACTGCGAGGCGCCCCATGGAATGCGTTTCGCGTGGCTCAGTATGCCTTTGCCGTCCAGAATAGGGATGACAGAAGTAGACGCGGTGTTGAAGGAAAGGACGAGCCCGTCGGAGGCGGGACCGTTGTTTTGGTAAAAAGACATGACCGAGTCGATGCAGTACGCTACGGAGGGGACCGAGTATTGTTCAAAGAGAAGCTCTGAGGTCACTGGTGCGGGTGAGGCTGCTGTTTTGCGACGAGGAAAGCGCGCGTACATGATCTGGAATGCATAGGCGAGCAGAGGCGCTCGGTCATGATCACCGGGTGGTCAACAGAGTCGGCATCGATGCTCAGTTGAATAAATGCGTAGTCTAATGCATTTTCCTACGTCGTTTAGCATACCAAGGTGGTAAATGGCGACCCACTAATGCGTCAAAGTTGAGAAGCACGTCGCCCTCCCAAGGTGTCCGCGCTTGTATTCTGGCGCCGCCCTCGACGTCCACGCCGTCGCCAAAGAGGAGGAGAGGCTTATTTGTCCTTCGCTCCTTGTATTTTGCTATCACGTTGAGGCCCGAGCGCGGTGAATCCGACGTGGCGAATCCGTAGCGCAGGTTCGTTGAACCGTTGTCTATGACAAGCGGCGTTTGCTCTGAGCGATGCTCGTCGTACGGACTGGGCGGGGGCGGTAACGCTGGCGGCGCCGGAGACGGCATGCGCGTAACAGCGTCCATGTCGTCCATGGCGGTCAAAGCGAATATTTGTGTCACATGATGCGTATTCCTCTTTATGGGGGACTTCAACCACCAAATCGCTATAAAGCTCTCCAGGGCGCTCAATACGCTCAATCCGAATGATTTGCTTGCCCAGCGAGTAACGGATATCGCCAAAACCAATTCGGTGGAAGGCTTCGTCAAAGGTACGAGTCTACGCTCCTCGCACTGCATTTCTTGTTCTTACATTGTGTTCGCAGCGGCGCGGGCTTTTGGCAAGTTCCAGGACTCTTTTCTCGAAGAGCTGCATGCCGAAATCTTGTTGCACGCAAAGCAGGAGGCTACTGGGATTGTGCCGCAACCGGTCGAAGGAATTACCGTCCATGACTCGGATGTCTTGGAGCCAGCACCCGCTCGCCCGGGAGGATTAATGAGGCCCGACACGGTGCGCACATTAGCCTGGACTCGTCCCTGATGCTGATCCTCGACCCTAGCGCCATACATTCCGCCAACCCGCACGGCCGCTCGAACCCCCTACTCCCCGCAGCTCCATACTCGGTCTGGACCGACTCGCGCAAGAAAAGCGCGCAGCTGCGGCGGCCACTGGAAACATGGAAGGCAGCCGGAAGAAACCACGTCTGGATGACGATTCCGAGCCATTTTTCAAGGGTACGTCTGGTCCTTTGTTCGGGACTGCATAAACTCACGGACCATTCCAGTGCCAAGTCTGCCTGTCCCCCGATCCGACAACCAACGCCAGAGAGGTGCAGAAACGCCCTCACATCCCGGTGGATTGTCTGAAACGGGGCGAAAGCGGTTGGAAGAGTACAGACGGAACAAGGACAAGCAACGAGGTGCGTTTCAGACCCCAACTGTTACTCCTGTAACTGAGCGATCTGCAGAGGGGATCACTGCTGCTAACGAGCGGAGGGACGATGCTCCGAAAGGCTTAGGCGACTTCCAACGGCGTTCGAACCGTGATAGGGATCGCGGCTGGGGTGGGAAGCGCGATCACGACAATGGACGAGACCAGTCCCAAAACGGCCGCGGCTGGGATGCTACCCCCGCGCTCGGTGCGAGGCAACGGCGACGCACCTAGTGTCAGAGTACCAAACGTGGGGTGGGACTCGACGCCCCGGCGTCCCGGCGAAGAAAACTCTGGTTGGGGTGGGGCGAACAACCGTTTGTGGGATGCCCCGACACCGCGCAATGTTCGAGCCGGGAGTCCCGATGATGCGCTCGGCCTCGATGCCCGAGAATGGGAGGAGGAGCAGGTCAGGTTGGATCGTGACTGGTACACAGGTGCAGAAGAGGGTGGCGTCGCTGGGGACGAGGAGAATAACCCTCTGGCTCAATACGAGGATCTGAATGCCCTTAAGACCGCTGAGATTGCCACAAAGCAAGTGCGCAAAATCTCAGCAAGACAGGCGCAATATGTGCGTGAAATACCTCTTTGATTTCCCAATCTCATGGCCTTTCCACAGAACGCGGACAACGATCTCTGGGAGGCTAACCGGATGTTGACTTCTGGTGTTGCGACGCGCAAAGCAGTGGACATGGATTTCGAGGACGAATCGGAATCTACCGTGCACGTCATGGTCCACGACCTGAAGCCGCCATTCCTCGACGGGCGCACTGTCTTCACCAAACAGCTTGCGCCGATCAACCCCATCCGCGATCCGACGAGCGATATGGCCGTCTTCTCCAAGAAGGGCAGCGCCCTGGTCAAGGAGAAGCGCGAGCAAGCCGAACGCGCGAAAGCCGCTGCGAAGCTCGCTGCGCTCGGTGGGACCGCGCTCGGAAACATCATGGGCGTCAAGGACGAGGAGGCCGAAGCCGAAGGTGCGTTCATTCACTCGGGTTCTACGCCCCTGGTCAGAGTCTGGACATTCACGTAGTCTCCCTTTTTGTGTACTTGTGGCTGCAGCGCAAGACGAGAAGCGGCAGCAGGAGAACAAGGCCAACGGGTCCACTGAGTCGCAAGATTACAGGGGCGACTCGAAATTCGCTACGCATTTGAAGGCCTCCTCGGGTGTCAGTGCGTTTGCCAGGAACAGGACGCTGAAGCAGCAGCGAGAATATCTGCCGGCCTTTGCGAGTCGAGAGGACCTGATGAAGGTCATCCGGGAGAACCAAGGCAAGTGGGATCGTCTTCGCATTGACCGTTTATTGACGCACGAATCTTCTCGTAGTCGTCGTCGTCGTCGGTGAGACTGGGTCCGGGAAAACCACTCAGCTGGCGCAGTTCTTGTACGAGGATGGGTACTGCCAACACGGCCTGGTCGGCTGCACCCAGCCTAGGCGTGTGGCCGCCATGTCCGTCGCGAAGCGTGTCAGCGAGGAAATGGAGGTACGCCCCTTATATTTGCGCTTTCGTGAACCCATCTCACCTTCGGCTGGCAGTGTAAATTGGGTTCCACTGTCGGATACGCCATTCGGTTTGAGGATTGCACTTCTTCCGACACCAAGATCAAATGTATGGCTCTTTCTATGTGTGCTCCTTGATTCTAACTCCGTCACAGATATGACGGACGGTGTTCTGCTGCGTGAATCCCTGAATGAAGGTGATTTGGATCGTTACAGTGTTATCATCCTCGATGAGGCGCACGAGCGATCACTGAACACCGACGTTTTAATGGGTCTTCTGCGGAAGAGTAAGTTTTTTCCGTATATGGGCATCTTCCTCCAACTAAGTTTTTTTGATCAGTTCTGTCTCGGCGCCGAGACTTGAAGCTCATTGTAACGTCCGCGACTATGAATGCAGAGAAGGCGAGTTAATTCTTCGGTAAATTTGACTCTTGTTAATCCCTCTCTCAGTTCTCTGTTTTCTATGGAAATGCACCCACATTTACCATCCCTGGGCGCGCTTTCCCCGTGGAGACCTTCCACTCCAAATCGCCCTGCGAGGACTACGTCGACAGTGCCGTGAAACAAGTCCTCCAGATCCACCTTTCACTGCCCCCTGGCGATGTCCTTGTGTTCATGACTGGACAGGAGGATATCGAGATAACGTGTCAAGTGATCAATGGTTCGTTCCTCCTTACCTCTCATGGACACGACTAACGCCGTTGTTAGAACGGCTGTCGCAGCTGAACGAGCCCGCACCCTTGGCTGTGTTACCCATATACTCGCAAATGCCTGCGGATCTCCAGGCCAAGATTTTTGAGGCCACGAGTGATGGGCGGAGGAAGGTTATTGTCGCGACCAATATCGCTGAGACCTCGCTGACGGGTTCGTCTCTCTTTGATTATTGCGTTTCTTTGTCTGACCTTCGGTCCCAGTGGACGGAATTTTATATGTCGTAGATGCCGGCTACTCAAAGCTCAAAGTGTACAACCCGAAGGTCGGTATGGACGCGCTCCAGATCACGCCCATCAGCCAGGCGAACGCCAACCAGCGGACCGGTCGTGCAGGGCGAACAGGAAACGGGTGTGTTCCCTCGATTATGTGTAATCCGGGGACTGACTGTGCTGCAGATTCTGTTACCGCCTCTACACCGAGATGGCGTACAGGAACGAGCTCTTCGAGAGCACCATCCCCGAAATCCAGCGCACCAACTTGGCGAACACGGTCCTGTTGCTCAAGGGTCTGGGCGTCAAGAACTTGCTCGAGTTTGACTTTATGGATCCCCCGCCGCAGGTCAGTGCCCATCAATTATCCGGACCTTGTATTCATGTCGTGTTCGCAGTCGAACATCCTCAATTCGATGTATCAACTGTGGGTTCTCGGGGCCTTGGACAACGTCGGCGATTTAACGCCGGTTGGTCGCAAAATGAATGAATTCCCAATGGAGCCCTCTATGGCGAAGATGCTGATCGCCTCGGTCGAATACAAGTGTTCTGCGGAGATGCTGACGATCGTGTCAATGCTATCCGTCCCCAGCGTGTTCTACCGGCCGAAGGAGAGGATGGAGGAAGCCGATGCGGCGCGGGAGAAGTTCAACGTTCCCGAGAGCGACCATTTGACACTCTTGAATGTGTTCAACCAGTGGAAGAGCCACGGGTAAGTTTGTGCCTTCTACGTGCGAGGATTAGGCTGATCATGGTGTAGATTCCGAGATGAATGGGCTATGAAGCATTTCTTGCATCCCAAGCTGCTTCGGAAGGCGAGGGAGGTCCGCGCTCAGCTGGAGGATATCATGAAGTTTCAAAAGATGGAACTGATCTCTGCTGGGACCGACTTCGATGTTCTCAGGTTTGTGCCTGTGCATTTTTTGGTCGTGATATGATTGCTCAGTCGTCGTTCAGGAAAGCCATTGCGGCCGGATACTTCCACCAAGCGGCGCGAGCCAAGGGTATCGGGGAGTTTGTCAATATTCGGTCTGGACTCCCCACACATTTGCATCCCACGAGTGCTCTGTACGGGCTTGGATGTATGCTTGATTCGACCCCGACTTGATGCTTCACTGATTTCATTTAATAGATACACCGACTTATGTGGTATACCATGAACTCATCTTGACATCCAAGGAGTACATGACCCAAGTCACGTCGATCGATGCCTACTGGTTGGGTGCGTCCTCAAGGTCGTGTACACCATTTCCCGGCTGATGCCTTGCCGTGCTCTAGCTGAGTTGGGTTCCGTTTTCTATTCCGTCAAGGAAAAGAACTTCGACGAAAGAGGAAATCGACGACAAGCAGATCGCGAGTTTTCGAGAAAGGCGGAGTTGGAGACTGAAATGGCTCGGCAACGAGAAGAGTGCGTGCATGCGTTCACAAGGGTCTAAAATTCGGATCGCTGACTTTTTCCGACATCTAGAACCGCAAAACAGGCTGCCGAAGCCGCTATCGCTGTCAAGACTAGTGGTGCAAGCTCTAAGATTATCGTACCTGGCACCCCCAGACATTCGGGTATTGGTGCCGGCGCTAGAGTACTGCAGACACCCAGGAGAAGAGTTGGGATTTAACCTCGAATGAGTGTCGTCGATTCCGTGTAAAACCAATAGAACTGTGTACTGGAAGGGGCACAGATATGTTCTGTCTATGCCGCCTGGTTTTGTGTTGGGGCGGGCCGACGTGTAGTGGATTACGGATTTCCTTTTCATACCTCAACTTTCTGAGGCCTCGCTGCTCGGTGCTCCCCGGAGATGCACGTGATGTTCCGAATCAACCTTCTTGCTCCAGGCAAGCGGCTTACAGGGTGTTGCATAGGCTCATGTCCTATGTCGGTGGATCCCATGTCCCTTTTTTGGACATAGGATGGATGATGTAATGCAAACACGGTGTGGGTTCGATTCTCGGTTGCCGTAGCCATTTACACCCTTCACAAAGTAAATGGTCACTATGCCTGCTATTGGCATTCACACAGCGCAGTATGCACTCTTCATAAATTCTAATCCATTTTGCTGCTCTTCCTTGCCTAGAATTCAATGCATCCCCGGCCCATAGAGCTTTAAGGCCCCATTTTCCTCAGGGTGTCTACCGAGGATCAAGAATTATGTGTGGGGTTATTTTCAGCCTTCAGTATGGCGGGAGATCGATATTTTCAATTTCCACGCCCTTCTGATCAGTCGCTCCAAAGTTATAACATTTTTGATGGCATGTTTCAATATTTCCTCTGCATCTTCGGAAATTTCAGAAGACTGACATTACTTGGATTTTCCTCGGGAAAAGCACTCAGGCATCTGGGGGTGACCCTTATACATTAATATCAGAACATTGACAACGATTATACCTGCAATATAAGAGTTAGACAAGTTTGAAGACATTGGGTTATAAAGCCAAATTGGGCAACTTTCAATGGCATGTAAGTATTCATTAGACAAAATATGATTATATCTGTATGCATAAGGCCTCAGGTTAATTGGTGCCAGCAAAAGAGGGATCGCAATGAAAACAAAACAAGATAGGGCTTATTGATGGCATCATGCATGTGCATGATGCGGTGAGCCGAGCCACCGGCCGCAAATCTTGAATTTCATTGGCTCGTCCTATGTGCTTTCGGGGAAGTATCTCCGAAAAGACTTAGGACATGAAATCAATGATTTCCCATAACGGGTCTTGGGAATCAAGATTAATCAAGATGCCGAATATACCGTATCACGCGCTACATTGACATTTTGGGCGCCAAATTCAAAGGCAAGTAGTCTGTAGATCTCGAAATCTCTCTCACTTTTCCCTTTTCCCTCTCTTTTTTTTGCAACTGGAAAAACTTGAATTCCACCCGCCATCCACCGACATAGGACATGAGCCGTTGCATAAAAACATGCAGTAACAAAATGCACGAAACCGTGTTTGTAGTTATTATCAGTGCCAAACTTTGCACAAACTTTGTGACACGCTGGACACGCGCCCTTCCACGCCGCGTTCGTAGACCTGCTGACACTCAAGTAGATAAGACTGGGTAATATTAAGCCCAGCGCGTGTGATCATATATTGAGTGTCCCTTCCTTTTCCCCCCCACAATGTCCCAACTGTCTCCTCAACTGCGCGATCACATCGTTGTGTGGAGATATGCCCAAAGGAAACCTGCTCATGAGATTGCCGAGCTCGCTGGATGCAGTGAAAGGACCGTTTACAATGTTCTTCGCCTGCATCGGGAGTTCGGGCAGACCAATAATCCCTATGCGCGGACCCGTGGACGACCTCGCGCTCTCGATATGGGAGACATCAACTTTCTCTCGTCTGTCTTGGAGGCAAATCCTGGACTCTACCTGGATGAGCTGCAGGCCCGGCTTCTTGAGGTCCGCAATGTAGATGTTTCCATTGCGACACTTTCCCGTGCTATCCGCCGCCTTGCGATCACCAGCAAGCGAGTGGCGTCTGTTGCACTGGAGCGGAATGAACTGCTACGCGCAACCTGGCAGGCAGAGTATGGGGCCATTCCATGGGAATATTTCGTTTGGTTGGATGAGGCGAGTGTGGACAATCTGACACATCAACGGCTGTCCGGCTGGTCGGGCATTGGTCGAGCCTGTGTTCGTCGCGAGACCTTCATACGAGGGCAGCGCTTTTCTATGCTCCCAGCCCTCAGCTGTGATGGAATAATTGCGTTGGACATTTTCGAAGGTTCTGTGAACAAGGAACGGTTTATTCAATTTATTTCCGAGGAACTGGTGAGCAAATTTGTCGGGGATTCAAGAATTTGTTCCATTAAACTTTTGACAGGCACCAAAATTGACACCGTATCCTGGGCCACGTAGCGTAGTTGTCCTGGACAACTGCGCCATCCACCATGATGAAGAAGTGCGTCAGATTGTTGAGGTAGAATGTGGTACGTTCATTCTTTTCTGTTGCGGACAATCAATTCTTACATCTGTACAGGTGCTAAACTCATTTATCTTCCCCCGTACTCCCCCGATTTCAATCCAATTGAACAAGCTTTTTCATCCATCAAGGCTTGGCTTCGACGAAACGAGACAGCTGCTCTTAATCCTGACGCCCGGCCATGGCTGATCCATCAAGCTGCGATGGCAGTAACACCAGAGGATGCTGAAGGGTGGATCTTTAATTGCGGGTATTCATAGTGTTCGAAATGTATGCAACGCAGATAAGTTGAGTACAAAACAAAAGCAGGCGCACACGACAATATATTTCGAGCCAAAGGTACGCTGCGGGGAGAAATATGAAAGTAAATGTAGCTACGTGCTATCTGTAAGGGGTCTGAAAGACATGGCATGACGCTTTTCGTCGAGGCGCTCGGTCCAGTCATGGCAGAATATTTTGAATTTCCACAACCGGCCTTCCACCATTCCCGAGATCTCGCGCAAACAGGCCATGGGCACCTCCGTGATGATGTCTGGCGTCAACTCCAGCTCCGAAAAGACCGTCTCAAGGTGGAGGAGATCGATTTTCTTGTGCTTGAGGAAGTCTAGAAGACAGACATGAAGTTCCGAGCCCGGCTCAGCAAACGGTGACATGGGAGGCGCCACTGTCTTCTTCGGGGCCTCCGGGGTGGCCGCGGCCGTGTTAGCACGTGGGGGGGTCACCGGGGGCTCACCCGAGGCAGGCTTGTGAAGATTAGTAATGAGTGGGAGCATAGCGGCCAACAAGAGCGTTGTCGCATCGGAGTTGCCCCCACTGCCCGAGGAAGTAGACGGGCGCGGGCCGCCACGGCCACGAGGACGAGTCGACGTGATGCGGCCGTCACGGAGGCCATCGAACTCGACCGTGTTGGGCGGCTCATGGATCG